>CM033744.1:4567658-4858681 GCA_019671005.1 Hibiscus mutabilis
ATACTCTTATACTTTTTCTCTTACTCATAAAATTCAACTATAAGCATATAAATATGCCATGCTCATATGATTTTAATTATGAATTTTTATTTTTATATTTTCTAAAATATAAAATTTATTTTATATTTGTCATACTCTTAACGTACCCGTATCCTATAATTTTAAAAATGATCGTTTTCCATTCATATTTTCGTATCCATACTCATATCTTTATTCTTCTCGGTGCAACATAGGTTTGTAATGAGTCTCTCTGAAGACATGGAAAACTCCTTGCCGAAACACCAACAAAATCTCCAAGAATTCGAGTCGGCCTGTCCGACTATATGCTTACTATATAAAGAAAATAATCCCCCCCCCCCCCCATGCTTGTGTTTGTTTTGTAAGAAAACTTGCAGACAGGAAAAAGGACCAATAACTTACATAGTTTCCTTCAGGTAATAATATCCGGTTGCAGGTAGGAGAGATGAAAATTTTCATTTTTACTTATTTTATTACTCGTATAAGATAAAAACTTCCATGTCATCCCTATGTTACTCAGATTTGGATATGAAATGCTTAGTGTATAATAAAAATTAAAATTATGGTTGTGATATTTTACTACGTTACAAATATAATGTTTATTATTACATTTATTGTAAACCGTTATTTTTCGTAATAATAATTTTGGACGGTGTCATTACAGCCATTATTATTATTATTATAGCATACCGCTATTTGATTCCCTAGTGGGGCTGAGTAAGGTATATGCTATTGCATGATTGGGTTTTAAGTTTCATTTTTGTGCTCTCAACAAAAGAATATGCTGAAAAGGGCCATATTTATGCTTAAAACTACTTTAATGGGTTTTTTTAATTGACAAATTGATTCATGGAACTGGTATCTTCCAAAGAATTGTTTGAGTTGATTCTTTGTTCCACCCAGAAAATATTGATAATTTATTACATATTTGTCGTGTACGACTTAATCATCTGGTTTTGCAAGTTAATCACACCCAACCAATTTTTTTGTTTGATTATACATTTTTATTTGTTCACTATTTCATGGAGCTTGTAATCATAACAGAATATAAATCATCTGCCTTTTTCGGTATCCTTTCTATGCCCCACACTAAAAAAAATCAAGTTTAAAGTTTAGAATTAGCATTTAGGGTTTATAATTTAAGATTTAAAACTTAAGGTTAGAACTTATAATTTAATTTTTGGAGCTCTTCGTTCATAAGGTTTGAATTCGAGTTTTTATTTGACTAACATCAATTTTTTATATAAAATCAAAATTTTTGATGGAAAATATTCAAATAAAGTAAACATATTTAAGTATACAAGACCGAGTCCGGAATATAGATAAGAGGACAAGATATAAAATCATAAAAATAGGAGGGGCAAAGTTCAAATAAATTAAAAATTGGGAGTTCTAAGTAAATTAAAAAAATCTTATTAATGGCTAAAGCACACCACTTTTTGCATTGATATACTGATCCTTTACGATTCAAAATTTAATAAATCACTATGCAACACCGAGACACCGAGTTGCAGCAACTTAACAAGGGTACATCAGTTACATTCCTTTCCGGATTCGTCTTCTTTGGTCCTCAAGAACACCGCACTCTGAGAATATTTAACATAGAAATGTACAGATAAAGCTATTCGGTATTCACATAGTATCTCGGACTCCGACTCACCTTACATAAGTGGTGTATTAGTATGACGATTTACCCATTTTTTTTTCTCTGAAACCAGCTTTTAAGTTTGTTTTACTGAGGTGGAGCAAGGGATTTCACTCGGAGCTCCAATTTCGACAAAGACAGTGTACTTTGGCAAGGGAAACCATGTAATCATCGGACCTGAAACGAAATTGGGCAACTTGTAATGATGCTGTATTGCTATTAATGGCAATGGCCGTAGATACGAACGTATTCTCAGTTCAAACCTTTGTCCATAAGGAGTGTTGCATGCTGAAAGTATGTGAACTTTGGCTGCATCGGATTTCTTCTGCACAGTGAAATGTAGTAAACACAACAATTCCGAAAATACAAACGTTTCATAAGCGATGATACCACGATAACCGATCTTTCTTGAAGCATCAAATGCATCCATCGGTCACCATTACTGAGTATGACACATACATTGCAATTATATAGCAACAGCTGAAGGATAGAAACGAACCTCAGATTCATAGTAAAGTCCCGCATATAAAGAAGCATAGAAATTCTCCGGGCCGGTGGTGAATGCAGCAAAGAGCTACACAGCAAAATTAGTTTTTCTTTTTAGTTACAAACATTGATATAAACGAAAATGGTATATTCAGTTACACGTTTCAATCAATACCTTTTCTGGATCATCTCCACCTTTAAACATGTTATAAGCTTCCCGCATGACAGGTCGTGGATCTCTGCCGACCTACGTTTCAGGCAACCTTGTTCACTTGTGTATTTACCATTCCTCAAACTTAAAACAAAATGCAACTATCGATATTACTCAAAGCGGTTATACTCGTGTTTCATACATCAACCGATGAATGCTAAGGTGATACATAGTTCTTTAACGTTTCAGGCAAGATGTTCACTTATGTTCAACTAGAGTTATCTGTATCTATCCTGTTACTTACCTCAAGAAAGCGCCGCCTTGCTTCGTCTACTCCGTATAATTGAGCTTCACAGAGAAAGGACCATATCGATTCCTCGGTATCATTAGGGTTCTGAGCAACATCTAATCTAAACTGCTCTGCACCTTCTTCAAACCTAAAGAGAACCAAAAAAAAAAAAAAAGAACATAAACCTAGGGTTTTTCGTAGATCAAACATTGTTTTAAGGGAAACAAAGGGGAAAATGCAGAAATACAGAACTATTTACCTATCAAGATAGTACAACGATAACCCTCTTTGCCAAAGATCTATAACAAAACATTATGAAAATCCACATCATTACAAAAATGGTCGAATTCTTAAACGACAGTAAAAAAGGGGCAATCTTAATTTTTGAAACTTACATGCCTTCTGTCGGGAATCCAATTCAATTGCCTTGTCAAATTCAGCTAAAGAACCTGGCACATCACCCTTTAGAGAAAAAAATGATAAATCATACAGAATAAAAATAGCTAAAAGAATCAAACGAAACTAAAACCCACCTGCCTAAACAGTAACATTCCACGTCTTATAGCAATCACAGCTTCTCTGGCATTGTTATTGCCGGTTAAAGCATCCCAGATCCCAGAAACTGAAGGAAGAATGAACAATCTTCTGGAGAAGGTGAGATTGAGAGATGGGTATTGAAGATTATGGATTCTTGTGCTGAAAGTCTGGGTCTTGGGTGAAAAAATGGGAGAGAAAGGAGGAGGGTGGTGATGGAATGAAGAAGAGGATAAAGAAATTGTGGGTTTTAAGTTTAGAGTTAAAGCCATGGATGTTGAAACATAAAAGCTTCAAGATTTAAGTGCAAAGAATGAACAATCTTCTGGAGAAGGTGAGATTGAGAGATGGGTATTGAAGATTATGGATTCTTGTGCTGAAAGTCTGGGTCTTGGGTGAAAAAATGGGAGAGAAAGGAGGAGGGTGGTGATGGAATGAAGAAGAGGATAAAGAAATTGTGGGTTTTAAGTTTAGAGTTAAAGCCATGGATGTTGAAACATAAAAGCTTCAAGATTTAAGTGCAAAGAAGCAAACTTTTCAAGTGGAGCCAGTGAGTTTGAGCTTAATAGGTTTGGACTTTGAGGTTGACAGATAAGGCGCCAACGGTAACGAAAGGCTCAATATTGCTGACGTAGTACCTCAAAAGTTTTAAGTCAAATTATGTTTTGGTCCCTTTTCTATGCTAAAATTTGGAATTTAGTCAATGTGCTTTAATTGTAGTTAATTTGATCACTTTTTTATCAACAACCGTATAATCTTATTCATAAAAAAAATCATACAGCGATGCGTTGAAACGTGCCCCTCTTTAAAAATTTCCCTAAGTGTAATTGAAGAAAAAGAGTACGGCACACCAACGGTACATAAGCAAGCGAAACAAAAACAAAAGAACCAAGCCTCAAGTAAAACAAATGTCTCATAGACAAGAATGCCCCCCCCCCCTAACACCCAACACCCTCCAGGCACACGAGCTCAACCCCTACAAATCAACTAAAGGCATGCAAACACCCCAATGCACAACCCCATACCAGGTCCCCTGAGAGCAAACTTCAACACAAGCTTGAAACACGAAACCTCTCGTCACCCCTCCTTGGACAAAGCATCGGCCAATTCATTAGCCTCATGGTACACATGATAAAAACTAACACTTCGAGAGCAAACTTCACGCACCTGCCAACGGATCCCCAAGAGCAAACTTCACACCCAAGCTTGAAACACCAAACCTCTCGTCACTCCTTTGACCAAAGCATCGGCCAATTTATCAGCCTCACGATACACATGATGAAAATTAACACTTCGAAAATCACGGCATGCACGATTAATCGCTCCAAATATTTCCCTCAATCGCCACAACCTCTTATAAACTTGCAATACTGTCGAAACCATTTTTAAACCGGGTAAAAATAGCTTGACGATTAATCTTTAAAATTAGGATTTTTTGTTTAAATTTGATTTTGAAAAGACTTGGAGTCGTCATCGGTCACTTTAGTAGACCGGACTCCATAAAAATAACTAGAGATTCATATTTTTGAAAATTGAGATTCGGGAGTCGATTACGTGAGCACCCCTACAAACGCCCAATATATTTTTGTGTTCCGAATGGAAATATTCCTTTTATAAGGAAATATATTTTTGATCCGAATATGAGATTGGAAACACTCATATACGCTCAGGGCACCTCTATTCACATTCTAAAAATATATTTCGAATATAAAAGGTTTTATATGCATGATTAGTTATTGTCTTATTTATTTTAAGAACTAATCTAAATGGCACTATTTAATTTTGTGTACTTGTTTAAATATGTGAATATTATTTAATTTAAAAGTTTACATGAGATAACACACAATTGTTTGAGCATCATCCATATTTAAACCCAAAATTATAGATAATATTCCTTATTTATTAATTTTTCTCTAATTATTTAAAGTACTAGTCCTAATTAAGGCTCTAATTAATTAACTAAATTAATTATTAATTTTCTAGGGTATTTAATGAATATTAAGTTTTCTACTTAAAAGCTCATCTTGAATAACATCCCATTGGATTGTGACACTATTTAAATTAGGACTTCAAAGTTTCTCACTCAATACCCATTAATTTGTTACAATTTTCTTTCCTAATTAATTGTTAAATCCAAATAGAGAACCTATGACTGAGGCTCTAAACAAAATATATTTAGGTGAATTAATTGTCTAAAATTAATACTATATGCTCAATTTAAAACATGTATCATACAAATAATTTAATTGCAATTAAAATAAATAAAATAATAAAATTATAGGATTAAATTGAAAAAATTAAAACTTGAACTCTGCTTTTATTACACAGGGGAACTAAATTGAAAAACCATTACAAACATTAGGGGCCAAAATCCAATATAACCTGGTTGAAAGTGCGCGGATCATATGCCCGACCTAGATAATGCTCGCGGGTCATCCCCACCCGGCACCAAAATGGTACTGTTTGGAGACCATTATAAAATTTGCTTTTTTAGCCCAAACCTCTCATTTCAGCCAACCTCTTCTCTCTCTACTCTCTCTCTTCTCCTATTTTCTCTTCCCATAACACGAAAGTTCCTAGATATAGCCCCAAAATAGATCAAAAACTTGAGTTTTGGATAGGGTTCTTCATGGTTCATCAAGAACCCGAAGAACACCAAAAGCTCCGGTTACAAACCGCTGTCCCAACCACCGTTCATCTTTAGCCGCCAACCTTTAGCCACCGACAACTATTCGTCGGTCATCAAGAGTTGACTCCCGGCCACCGTATCGGCCGCCATGCTCCTTCGCCGTTCAAACCAAAATACCCAAAAAAAACTCAATTTTGAACCTTAAACCTAAATCTAAACCCTAATCCAATAGGATTCTCAACTCTGACACCTAATCTAATCTACTCGTCCCAACCTCTAAGACTCCTCCATTAAAAGCACTCCGGCCACCAAATAAGCTCTCCAGCCACCCTATTTCCCTTTTTTTATTTGTATTTTCAGATCTGTTTCACTTTGAATGTACTAACTCTATTTTATTTCTGTTTTTGAAGGGAATGAAAAAGAATAAAAGGAATTTTACCTTCCAGTGATGCTCCAGTTTCGGTCAAATCACTCTGACAATGGTCTGAGCTTTTTGACGTTGTCTCTGGCAGCGTTTCCACTTTTTAGCAACAGTTTGGATCTCCCAAACGATTCAATCTCTAAGGTAAACTTTCTCTCTCTTATTTTTATTATTATTATTATTATTATTATTATTATTATTATTATTATTATTATCATTTTCATTAATGATTAGTAGTTAATGAATCCTGGCATTTCTCTCTCCTGCTATTTATAGGGTAGTGGGAAGTGGCGTCAGCATAATGTCACAACCAGCCAACTAATGACAGCTGGACTGAGAAAAACTATAATCTGCGCCAAGTAAAACGGGCAAATGAACATGTAGCAAGAAATGAGCGGGGAAATGTGAATTAACTGAAAATTTGTATTTGTTTGGGCTATAACATTGTATTTGGGCGTGAAAAATTGGATATGGTGTAATATCTCATTATTTGATTAGTGACCAAAACGTAAAGAATTAAAAGTTAATAATTTTAGTTCAGTGACTAAAACGTAAAGTTTTAAAGTTTAGTGACAAAAGTGAAAAGTTGAGAAAGTTCAAGGATCAACATGGTAATTTTCCCAATAATTATATTTATTCCATAAATAGATAGATCATCTAAGGGTGTGGATCGAATATAAAAACTATGGTTTGATCTGATGTTTCTATTATTGGGAAATTACGGTTAAAGTTTAAGTGTAATTCGAGTAATTATATGAGTTCGGAATTTTATGAAAATTTGAAGGAAGTCTTAAAAAGACCCGAAGAGCATAACATCGAAGTTTGAATCGTTTTTTAAATAAGTCTAGATTCGATTCTATTCATTAGATGGAATGACATTTTTGAAAATAAATTATTTCATTAATGGCATTTTTGACATTTCACCTAAACTTTTTAGTGAAAATTAATTATGGAAGAAGATAAAGTGTAGGTGTTGAATGGTGATTAGTTATAATTAAAGGGTAAAATAGTTATTTGACTATTTTGGAGATTTTTATTATTATATAGCCAAATTTAAAGACATTTGGCATTAATCTAAGAAAGAAAAAAAGTTAGAATTGTGTTCATCTTTCTACAAGGCTGCCAAAACCTCAAGGGGACCAGGTAAGAAATTTTTTACTTGATTTGTTTGATTTTTGGCTAGATACATGAAACAAGAAATTGATCTCTCTTGAATTCTCTATCTTTTGACATAAGTTTTGCTTAGTTTCCATGTCTCTAAGTTGAGTTTGATGATTAGGGTGGTTGAAGATCATGTTATTAAGATTTCATGTTTTAAGGCTTAATCAAGTTGGAAATGGTGTTGTTTAGATGCTTGAAAAGATGAAAACTTCTTGGAAAACTTATAGGGACCATTTCGGCAAAATGAAGAATATTAGGGGAATTTTGTAAAAATTATTTTGATGATGAATTTGATTAGAATGATGTTTTCTAACTTGGATTATGTTGCTGGATTGAAGAAAACATCATTTTAGGACCAATTTGTGAATTGTGTAAATTGGGTGAAATAAGTGAAAAATTGGAAAATATTCAAGAAGCATGGGTATGTTGTTTGCTATGATACAATGATCATTTTGGTATTAATATTTTTGAAAATGGAGATGAAATGTGGAAGTTTCCAAATTTTAGTTTATAAACCCTAAGAGAAAGAATTTAGGGTTTAAAGGGAGATTATCAAACTATTGGTTGTAATGTGTAATTTGAGATGAGATTAAAGTATTGGGAGCATGGTGGTTACAAAAAAGTACTTGGTTGAAAATATTAATTTTTCCATATTGGTATGTACATATATTAGTAAAGGTTGGACATGTACTTAAGGTTGCTTGTGTCATGTATTTAATGTACAAACAGATAACAATCGAGTTCGAGTACAAACGAGTGAAGAAAGAAGATAGAAAGTGCAATCGAACTTAGTGAGGCTAGTATAAATTATAACTTTGAAAGTGTCAAGGTGGGTGCAATGCATGCATAGCATAATTTTTATGTCATTCATTATATAATTGACACGTTAAAAATATGTCTAGAATTGAGAATACATGCATGGATCACTACTTATCCATGGAATGTTATTTTACGTATGAATTGCTTAATATGTATATATGTTGCCATGTATGAGATTATGATTGATATAAAGCCCAAAGTATGAGATAGGAAATTAAAAGTATAGTTGGATATCCATAGAGTCATAAACAGCTGAATAAACATTTTAGCACTCCCGGTAGAGTGCAATTTATTATAAGCACTTCAGGTAAAGTGCAAAATAATTAATAATTGTATACTCCAGTAAGTATACAAAAACACTTCGGTGTTAAGCACTTTCAGTAAAGTGCACCTAATATACTATACTTAAGTAAGCATAAGGGGGATGACTCGTGTACCAAAAATTTCCTTAATTCAATACTTGGGCTAAATGAATTGAAAAACAAGGTAAAAAGGCTTGAAAGCTCGATGATGAATATGGCAACGGTATTGGTAAGAATCAAGGTTATTACCATGTAATATGTTACTATATATATCATGTCATATATGTTAAAATGCATAAAATGGGAGGTGATCATACGCATTGTCACCGTAATATATTGATACCTATGTTAAATTGCATTTGAATTAAATGTTGTTGTCTCACTAAGTATATGCTTAACGTATGATGACTTTCATGCGTAGGTTTTAAAGGAGCTTCGAGTGAAGAGTAGCCGAGCATCACTTTCATATTTTGGGAGGTATATCTCCATACTCATAGTAATGTAATGACATTCATCCTTTCTTTTGGAAATGTACTAGATGGCATGTATAATTAGTGGGGTTGTAATAACTTATCACTAAATATGGTGAGTTAATAGTTGTTGAATATGGATGATAAACCTAGTAAGTCCTATTATGATTATAAATGGTAATGGACAAAGTTTTTAGTAAATATGGATTCTAAGATAGAAAGTTTAAAAATCTGCCCATAAATGTATGCAAAAGCAGCGTGTTCGAAAAATCAGCATAAATTCCACAATTGGAATTAGACAGTGAATCTTATATGTATGAACTAAAAATTGTGTCTAGTTTCTTAAAAATTAACGGTGACTGATTTCGAATTGTATGTAAAACGTTATGAATTTTTATTCGACGGAAGGTCAGAAAACAGGGTAGCAGAATTTTTGAAATTTTTGGCTGCGACGTGAATCTAAGGATTTATTTGAATTTTTGTGTAATGAATTTAGGCTAATAATTTATATGGTTAGAAAGCTTAATGAATCTAGTTTAATTAGAAAATTTCAGAACGAATTTTCGATGTCTATAAATTTTTTTATAAATTTTTAAGTAAAGGCAGTGCAGGCTACCAATTTTCTTTATTAAGGAAATATAAGGGTTTAATATTTGTTAGTAACATCACTAACTCGTATTTGGTGATAAATACGGGAAAGGGATGTTACATATGGGCCGGCATATTTGTACAATGGGCTTTTGGTTTTGTACAAAAGGACTTTGGGTATTTATGCATGTAAATGGACATTTATAGGCTATATATGGATTGTTTTATTTATTTAAGGGTTTTATTATATTTATTTATTTTTATTTGCTAAGAGAAATACATATATATATATATGTAGGTACCCGGATAAAATTTAGGTATTACAGCTTCCCCTCTTTGCTCGTTGTTGTGGAACGAGAATTGGGCAAAGACTGAAAAGACACGAATTTTTCCGAACTATCTGGATGTCATCTTAGTTACAAGTTCTTCTTATTATGAACTCATTCCTTCCTCTTGGCAATGCTGATCCACTTTTCTCTACAAAAAAGTTGATCTTCATTCATAGTTGGAAATGCTTGTCCACCTTTCTATAAAGGTGTCAAACAAACGAACTCTTCTCATTATGAACTCCTCAATCTTTCTTGGAAAATGTTGATCCACCTCTATGTAAAGGCGTTGAACAAGCGAGTTTTTCTCATTACGAACTCCTCATTCTTTGTTGGAAACATTAATCCACCTCTTTGTAAAGGTGTTGAACAAGAAAGTTCTTCTCATTATTCAAAGGACTTATTAGTAGCTCTGTATTCTTTGCTGTGCGAACTCTTCTCATTATGAGCTCACCATTCTTTGCTAGGGATGTTGATTCACCTCCTCTTCTAGGGAAAAACTGAACCTGCAAAAAGAAATATCATCAATTAATAAGAATTCAACCTGAAGCAATATGAAATATCTTCAACTTTCCTGCTTGAAGCACTGAGATCTTTACATTCATTGTTTTTTCTTCCTAAAGCGTCTCAATCTTTCAGTTTGGAACTCACATGAGATCTTTCTATGTAGATTAATTTCTTTCTATGCTTGAAATATATGTGACATACAAAAGTCAAATCTATCATTAATCTTTCAATATTGATTGCAAAGTAAATGTACGACTTGAGTAAATCATTAAGAAACTTCAAGTGCTTCAACGAGAGACGCTAAAATTTTTGACCAATTAAATTGTGAATCTTCCTCATTTGAGCATGAAATTGATCTATCTTGCTTTTCAACCTGGTAATCTGAACTTTTTCATTTCTCTTTAAATTGATGGTCCAAAAGGTTAAAAATCTTTTTCGATACTGTAACACCCCAGAAATACCCCCAATTCAAAAACCCTAATTTTGAAATCCCTAAATTCAAAACCCTAGAAATTAGGAATTTACAAATGAAACCCTAATAAGAAATTTGGGAATTAATTAAATTTTAAACAAATTTAGTGACCTTTTTATAAAGAATTAATATTAGGTACCTACTTTGTGAACCCTAGAAAAGAACAAGGACTTACCTTGTAATTTAACCAAAGATTTTTATACTTAAGTTGTGTTAAAACCTATTCCCTGCGACATTCTACCCCTGCTTCATTCATCCAGCAGCCGCACATTCCCCTTTTCTATATTCGAATGATTTGAAACATATCTCTTTTTTCTTTTCTTTATTTATTCAATTCAATCAAGCCCCGTTGAGTCTCTAACACCATTCAATTCAACCTTGTCTTCAATTGATAAAGAGGTCAATGATACGAATCATATAAGCATACATCTACCATTAAATTCCGTTGAATAAGTATTTAGGAATAATTCCTTAATCATAGTGATAATAGTAATAGTGTTATCGTAGGATTATTCTCATAGGTATCAATACAGCTGGACCCCGTACTTTTGATTATGAGAGACTCGTCATTTAGTAGGTTGAGTTTGCTTTGGCTAAGGTGTGTTTTCTTACGGTGCTATAAATAAATAATTTTTATATGATTTTATACCTTGCTTGATTATGATATGCATTATGGCTTGTATGATTGACATCATATGCATACGATTTTAGAATGTGTTTTTAATTATGATTTATGAAATATTTGATTTATGAAACATCAAAATTTACGGAAACCATGATTTATGGATTTATGACGTATGTTTATGGAATATCGGATTTACGGAATTGTGTTTATGAAATTTGAATTTTAATCATCATACATGTATGAGCATGGGTTGGGATTTGTACGGAAGAAGTTTAGTGGTTTCACCCTTCAGGCTGAATTCCACTTCAGATTGGCGGACGTAAGGAGGAGGTTATGGGAACCTTCTTCATTTTTGGCTGACGTAGTTGGGTGCATTGCACTACGCTTGTGATATTATACCGTTTGTTTTTTTTTTGAAGATTTTTAAGAAAATATTATTGTGTTTTATGATTATGGTTTTCCTTGCACTTTAGAGACACATTAAGCTCTTTAGCTTACTCCCCATTAGTTCTTCTTTTAGATACGCAAAACTTAACCGTTACGGTACTTGGAGGATTTCACCTTTTATCCGGTTATTATATTATTCAGTATGAAAATATTTTTTGTTATCCAGATTATTATTTTGAGACATTGATGTAATTTCATACTTTGAGACTAATTATGTTTTGGGATTATTTTTAGCATTCATTTACTATGTTTTTTTATTTATTATTCAGATATTTTTATTATATATTCGGATATTGATTATGACATTTTCCAAATTATTTATTATAAGATATTTATTTAATTATCATTATATGAATTCTTTTTTAAATTAAAGTATAATATTTAAAATTTATTTTCGTAAGGGTTAAGTTTTCAATCGTAACTTCTTAGATTCAGCCTATTTCTTCTGGGCCGGGTTTAGGGGGTTACATTTAGTGGTATTAGAACTAAGTTAAACTGTCAGAATGGAGGCTCACATGAAATTTTAAACCAAAAATAATTTTTACATGCATATTAAATACTTTCGGGTAAAATGAAATTTTCTGATAAATATATTATTTTAAGAAATTAAAGATATGTTTTGAATAGAAACTTCAAATACTAAATCTAATTCTAGGATTATTTACTTTTGTAGATGGATTATTATGCCACCTTTTATGTTGAAGAATGAGGAATCTGTAACTAAGAATTTTAAGTTGTGTCAGTTAATTTTTTGGGATCTATTGCTAAGTCTAGAAATTTTGAGGACGAAATTCCTTTTAAGGGTGGGAGAGTTGTAACACCCCAAAAATACCCCCAATTCAAAAACCCTGATTTTGAAATCTCTAAATTCAAAACCCTAGAAATTGAAATTTACAAATAAAACCCTAATTAAGAAATTTGGGAATTAATTGAATTTTAAACAAATTTAGTGAGCTTTTATAAAAAATTAATATTAGGTACCTACTTTGTGGACCCTAGAAAAGAACAAGGACTTACCTTGTAATTTAACCAAAGATTTTTTATATTTAAGTTGTGTTAAAACCTATTCCTGCGACATTCTACCCCTGCATTCATTCATCCAGCAGCCGCACATTCCCCTTTCCATATTCGAATGATTTGAAACATATTTCTTTTTTTCTTTTCTTTATTTATTCAATTCAATCAAGCCCGTTGAGTCTCTAACACCATTCAATTCAACCTTGTCTTCAATTGATAAAGAGGTCAATGATCTGAATCATATAAGCATACATCTATCATTAAATTCCGTTGAATAAGTATTTAGGAATAATTCCTTAATCATAGTGATAATAGTAATAGTGTTATCGTCGTAGGATTATTCTCATAGGTATCAATAATGATGGACCTCGTACTTTTGATTATGAGAGACTCGTCATTTAGTAGGTTGAGTTTGCTTTGGCTAAGGTGTATTTTCTTACGGTGCTATAAATAAATAATTTTTATATGATTTTATACCTTGCTTGATTATGATATGCATTATGGCTTGTATGATTGACATCATATGCATACGATTTTAGAATGTGTTTTTAATTATGATTTATGAAATATTTGATTTATGAAACATCAAAATTTACGAAAACCATGATTTATGGATTTATGATGTATGTTTATGGAATATCGGATTTATGGAATTGTGTTTATGAAATTTGAATTTTAATCATCATACATGTATGAGCATGGGTTGGGATTTGTACGGAAGAAGTTTAGTGGTTTCACCCTTCAGCTGAATTCCACTTCGGATTAGCGGACGTAGGGAGAAGGTTATGGGAACCTTCTTCATTTTTGGTGGCGTAGTTGGATGCATTGCACTACGCTTGTGATATTATACCGTTTGTTTTTTTTTTGAAGATTTTTAAGAAAATATTATTGTGTTTTATGATTATGGTTTTCCTTGCACTTTAGAGACACATTAAGCTCTTTAGCTTACTCCCCATTAGTTCTTCTTTTAGATACGCAAAACTTAACCGTTACGGTACTTGGAGGATTTCACCTTTTATCCGGTTATTATATTATTCAGTATGAAAATATTTTTTGTTATCCAGATTATTATTTTGAGACATTGATGTAATTTCATACTTTGAGACTAATTATGTTTTGGGATTATTTTTAGCATTCATTTACTATGTTTTTTTATTTATTATTCAGATATTTTTATTATATATTCGGATATTGATTATGACATTTTCCAAATTATTTATTATAAGATATTTATTTAATTATCATTATATGAATTCTTTTTAAATTAAAGTATAATATTTAAAATTTATTTTCTTGAGGTTAAGTTTTCAATCGTAACTTCTTAGATTGACCTATTTCTTCCGGTAGGGTTTGGGGGTTACATTTAGTGGTATTAGAACTAAGTTAAACTGTCAGAATGGAGGCTCACATGAAATTTTAAACCAAAAATAATTTTTACATGCATATTAAATACTTTCGGGTAAAATGAAATTTTCTGATAAATATATTATTTTAAGAAATTAAAGATATGTTTTGAATAGAAACTTCAAATACTAAATCTAATTCTAGGATTATTTACTTTTGTAGATGGATTATTATGCCACCTTTTATGTTGAAGAATGAGGAATTCAGAACGAAGAATTTTAAGTTGTGTCAGTTAATTTTTTGGGATCTATTGCTAAGTCTAGAAATTTTGAGGACGAAATTCCTTTTAAGGGTGGGAGAGTTGTAACACCCCAAAAATACCCCCAATTCAAAAACCCTGATTTTGAAATCTCTAAATTCAAAACCCTAGAAATTGGAAATTTACAAATAAAACCCTAATTAAGAAATTTGGGAATTAATTGAATTTTAAACAAATTTAGTGAGCTTTTTATAAAAAATTAATATTAGGTACCTACTTTGTGGACCCTAGAAAAGAATAAGGACTTACCTTGTAATTTAACCAAAGATTTTTATATTTAAGTTGTGTTGAAACCTATTCCCTGCGACATTCTACCCCTGCGTCGTTCATCCAGCAACCGCACATTCCCCTTTTCCATATTCGAATGATTTGAAACGTATTTCTTTTTTCTTTTCTTTATTTATTCAATTCGATCAAGTTCCGCTGAGTTTCTGATACCGTTCAATTCAACTTTGTCTTCAATTGATAAAGAGGTCAATGATACGAATCATATAAGCATACATCTATCATTAAATTCCGTTGAATAAGTATTTAGGAATAATTCCTTAATCATAGTGATAATAGTAATAGTGTTATCGTAAGATTATTCTCATAGGTACCAATAATGATGGACCTCGTACTTTTGATTATGAGAGACTCGTCATTTAGTAGGCTGAGTTTGCTTCAGCTAAGGTGTATTTTCTTACGGTGCTATAAATAAATAATTTTATATGATTTTATACCTTGCTTGATTATGATCTGCATTATGGCTTGTATGGTTGGCATCATATGCATACGATTTTAGAATGTGTTTTTAATTATGATTTGTGAAATATTTGATTTATGAAACATCAAAATTTACGAAAACCATGATTTATGGATTTATGATGTATGTTTATGGAATATCGGATTTATGGAATTGTGTTTATGAAATTTGAGTTTTAATCATCATACATGTATGAGCATGGGTTGGGATTTGTACGGAGGAAGTTTAGTGGTTTCACCCTTCAGGCTGAATTCCAATTCGGATTGGCGGACGTAGGGAGAAGATTATGGGAACCTTCCTCATTTTTGGCGGGCGTAGTTGGATGCATTGCACTACGCTTGTGATATTATACCGTTTGTTTTATGTTTTAAAGATTTTTAAGAAAATATTACTGTGTTTTATGATTATAGCTTTCCTTGCACTTTAGAGACACACTAAGCTCTTTAGCTTACTCCCCCTTAGTTCTTCTTTCAGATACGCAGAACCTAGCCATTACGGTACTTGGAGGATCTCACATTTTATCTGGTTATTTTATTATTCAGTATGAAACTATTTTTAGTTATCCAGATTATTATTTTGAGACATTGATGTAATTTCGTACTTTGAGACTAATTATGTTTTGGGATTATTTTTAGCATTCATTTACTATGTTTTTTATTTATTATTCAGATATTTTTATTATATATTCAGATATTGATTATGACATTTTCCAAATTATTTATTATAAGATATTTATTTAATTATCATTATATGAATTCTTTTTAAATTAAAGTGTAATCTTTAAAATTTGTTTTCTTGAGGGTTAAGTTTTCAATCGTAACTTCCTAGATTCAGCCTATTTTTTCTGGGCCGGGTTTAGGGGGTTACAAATACCATGCCCCACCGTCTTATTGTGATGATACTCGAAAAGTTCTCATCATTTCTGAAGTTGTCAGCTCGAAGGATTTAACCTCATGCTCGAAGGACTTATTGATGACCCAAAGGTTTTAGAATTGTACTGCACTTTCTGTCTTGTGCAGACAATCGAATTTTCTCATCACTCCCGAAAGTGATGGCCTAAAGGACATAGCCCCATGCTCGAAGAAATTACTGATGACCCAAAGGTTTTAGGATTGTAATGCACTTTCTGTCTTGTGCAAACAATCAAATGTTCTCATCACTCTCGAAGATGATGGCCCGAAGAACTTAACATCATGCTCGAAGGACTTACTGATGACCAAAAGGCTTTAAAATTGTATTGCATTTTCTGTCTTGTGCAGACAATCAAATGTTCTCATCACTCCCAAAGGTAATGGCCTGAAGGACTTAACATCAGTCCCAAATGACTTACTAATAAAATGAAGGTTTTAGGATTGTAACGTACTTTCTGTCTTGTGCAAACAATCAAATGTTCTCATCACTCCCGAAGGTGAATACCCGAAGGACTTAACATCATGCCTGAAGGACTTATTGTTAACCTAAAGGTTTTAGAATTGTACTGCACTTTCTGTCTTGTGCAGACAATTAAAAAATCTTTACTGAAATTTGCTTCTTCAAAAAAAAGTCACAGGCTGATATCTTCTTTCACAAAAATGTGATTGAAATCTTTGCTAGTCTTTGTTGGATCAACTTCTCCAATCTCAATGTTGTAGATTGAAATCTTTGCTTGTTCTTTGTTGATTTTGTAAATTCCTACCAAAATATGCAAAAATTCTCTGAATATATGAGTTAGCATGCTCATGTCTTATGGATGCCTAGCTATATATGATGCATGAATGGTATCAATTGAGGACCACTTGGGTGAGCTTGCATCTTCAGGGAAGCTCAAAATTTATTTGCTTCATTTTTCATTAAAACACCTTTTGCTAACAAAATAACCCATCTCACACTCGAGTTCAATCTTCAGGACCTCTACATCTTTTTCTCTAAAGCATATTTTTAGGTTTTCACTTTAGATTGCTTTTCTCAAAAAGCGCTTTCAGGTTTTCACTTTGTTTTTTTTCTTTTTCTTTTACTCAAGGGTCCTTTTCGGGTTTTCACCTCGGTTTTTCCTTTTTTTTCTTTTTCCTTTTCCTTTTTTTCTTTACAATAATGGTTTTTCTTATTCTAAATAAGGCTAATTTCAATTCTAATGGAACTCGTACTTGCCTTTTCACAGATCCAACACATAAATCCTTCTCTTGCCGTATCTCACCATGCATTTCTCAAAACTCGAGTATTGATGATGACTCATTTCTTAAAATGCAACTTTTGATATTTTTTGTTCAGTTTCTTTAACAACATTCTTTCTCATGGTTCCAAAAGAGATCACCATTTCTATTGTTCCAACTTGCGGACTCTATTCACCGGAATAAAACATATTATTCTATAATATTTTTTGTAGCATTGTCTTACTCTTGAATTCAACTATCATCTTTTTTCACTCTAACATCGACAAAGCTTTCTTGTCTTGCAATGCCTCAGAAGTAATGATCATTGCTTTTAGATAGTATGAACCTTTAACGGACTGAACTTGCTGCAGTTTTTTGCCCCAAAAACGGTCCACGTTCTCTCTTTGCCCCAAGGTTGTTCGTATCGCTTTCTTGTAGCTTTGTTTAAATATTTCTGACACTCAAAGTTGTGTCTTTTCCTCGACATACTTTTCATCATTAAATATGTACCGAGGCTAGCTCTTGTTCTACCTGTACTTAAAGGATTAGTACATCATAATAATACCCATGAAATCCTTTACTTTTCTTGTATCTAATCGATTTCTCTGCAAGATGCTTGTTGAAACAATAAGTGAAAGGCTCAAAATATTATTTTACTAAATTTTGAGAAAATAGAACAATTTGATAAGTAATGGCAAACATGAGAAACAAAACCAAAATTGGGCCTCCAAATATCAAGTGCAACAGAGCCTTTGAACTAAATTGGCAAAGATTAACTCAAATGTGACACCTTTCAAATTATTAGACTTCCAAGAGAAACATTTCCTATATGCCTAATTTTATCCCATTTAAATGACACTCTTTACCTCACCAACTCACCATGCCTAATCTTTCCATCTTTTCTGATCTCAATCACACATTAGAAGTTTGGAAATCCTTAAAGAAAGGTTAACCTTGATAAGCGGGATGTATTCTGAAGACAAACTTCCCTTATTCCAACACTCGTATATGATCAAAACGATCTTTTGTGGCATGTAATGTAGGCTATGACTCACAACTATGAAAGAAATGATATATAAGCTCAAATAAGTGTTTAAGGGTGATGAAATCAAGGATCATCTCTTCCAAGTGAAATCTTATTTCTGCACTCCTTGATCTGAGTACTTTCTTCTTCTTTTTTCTTCTTTTTTTATTCTTTAGATTGCTTTAGACTGCCTATTTATGAGTTTTCACCCTAGAGTTCATTTCCCTTCCACGAATTCAAAAGCGATCAATCCTCTACGACTCTTTTAGATAGAGATTAATTTGAATGAAAGATCTCACATATGTCTCTTGTTTTTCCTTGCACTTTTTCACCTTAGTGCATTTTCTTTCAATTGCTTCAACTTTCATGTCAATAATTTTTAACTTGATTCGGTTGACTCTTTAAACACAAACTTTCCACTATTTTCTTTTTTTTTCTTCTCTTTTTTCTTTTGCTCTTTTTTGACTTGATTTAGAATATTTGTCTTTATTCAACTTGTATTTCTTGCTCTTGTACTCAAAATATCCATTTTTGTTTCTTGCCTCTAATTCACAAGGCATCACTATCATAGCATGATCAAAGCCGAACATTTTTCACTTGCAAACAAACTTTCATCATCTTTGCCCCTAGTGTAGGGGTGATCCTTGGTTTGGGTTGAATAGAAAAAAAATTATCAGGCTCAAAGGGGGACAACAAATGATATTTTTTTCTTATTTTCTTTCTTTGTGAAGAGAGATGAAGGAAAGCCAAATGTCCTCACATATACGGATATCTTCGAGAAAAAAAAAGTAATCTTTAGGTGGTAGATGTTTTAGGGTTATCGCTTCATTCAAGAACCTTTATCAACAATGCCTGAGAGGAAAATTTGTTTAGGGTTTGTAGTTGGGATTTTCCTGTGATACTTGAACACTCGTTAATGTCTTCCCGTTGGCCTAAATAAATTATAAAAGAGTCACATTGTGAAGTTGATCTCTGAATTTGATTCATAGTCACTCTTGCAGTTAATATTCAAGGACTTGATAGAAAATGATGGTGAAGATATATACATATATGTATGGGAGAACAAAAATAACCCATGACAAAGAATAAATGAAATATTAAAAGAATCAAATACCGTAAAATGATTGTCATTTGAGAAAAAATGTAAGAAACAAGCATCAAATACAAATAAACTGAAATATTCTCCCTTACAAAGAACCCCCAATGCTTGTGGGCAAAAGTGATTGGGATGGTTCAGGGTACTACTCTGTAATGGTCCTAAAACTACAAATAGATCTCCTGTAGTCCAACTGTCAATCATTAATCAAGAAAGACCTGAGTGAATTTTAGCCACTTCAATTCTATCAACAATTCTTCATTTATTTCCCTTATTGGCATAAAGACATGCCCTTCTCGTTTATATTCTGATGTTCTCATTGAATCTTGATTTAAGACTATCTTGCCTATGAGTTTCCTTGTTTCTTCAACCAATTGCTTACTATTTTCCAAAGAATGTTCAATCATTTGCATTTGGATATTAACAGCATCTTCTGGCTGGCGTCTAGATAAACTTTGCTTTTCAAGATATTGGCTGGATGGGTTGAAGCTTTTAATAGGCATGTCTATTTGAGGTTTCTTTGTTGCTAGCTGCTAATTCTTAATTAGTTTCCCCTTGTTCTTTCTTCTCTTTCTTTTTCAGCACTTGGTTTCTGGGTAATCCGATTGCATTGGCTCCGATCAGGTGACTACCTCTTGAGTTACATATCTTAATGGACTAACCTTTAGTGTTAACTTCAAAAATCTCCTAGTTCAGAAAGTTGTGAACTTGCTGCTTGAAAGTGTAACAATCTTCAATGTCATGATCATGAACTTCATTATGATACTCACAAACTTGGATGTGTAATCACTAATTTTTTGGGTTTTTATTATTATATATATTCGAATATTATTATTAGTTTATTATTTATTTTTAGTTATGTTATTATTATTTTCTAAATTAAATAATAAAATAAAAATCTTAAAATAAATAATTAAACCCAATATAGTCCAATAAAAATTGCAACCCAAAAATTTTAAAAAATACAAGGCTCGATAAGCCTAAACCCACTAACCCTAAAAAACCTAGTTTAACATATCTTATAACCTAATCATATTTTTTATTTTTGCAGCCGCCTCAAATCTGGATGTGTGATCAGATCTGATCCAACAAACCAGATAAAGCTAGAGAAGACTATCTGACTGCCTTACTCGCACGTGGAGTCCACCGCTGCGGCTGTTCAGGTCCATCACGCGCCCATGCGCCCGACCGCTCGCCTCCCCGACGACGTGGCCACGCCATCGGATATCACGCTGCTCCTTCACTAGCTCTCAACCACCGAACATGCAATCAATCAATAAAAAAAGATATAAGATCCAAGGCATGGGCACCAATATTCAATAGTAGATTAGGTTTTGATATCTTTTTTATGCATGTATTCGGATATAAAGATCCACACCAAATCAATGTAAAATTTATCAACAATCAATAAAAATCAAAAAAGAAAAAAGCCTCAAACTTTGGAGGTAAAAATTTCATTTTTTTAGTTTGAATCAAAGAAAAAAACAAGAAATATAAAAGGAAAAAGGGAAATAGGGTTTACCCTTCTAGTTTTCAGGTCGTCGCCTTGCATGGTGACCGAGGTTGGTGTCGCCAATGAACATCACCTCTATGTTTTGTTCCTTCGTCTTTTCTTTTCATTTTTCCAATGAAGTTTTAAAAAAATAAATTTTTGAAAAGGGTTTTTAAAAGAAAAAGGTCATTAAGGGTTTCGGTTTTTTTCATATTTTGATAAAAAGGGAAATTTTTTCTTAAATCTAGGCTCGGATTTAGTTTTAGAAAAGGAAAACAAGTTTTTTGGGCTAAAGTTTGATTTTGCCGACATAGGCGAACGGCGGTCGCCGATGGTCGATGACAGCCGTTGTAGAAGTTTTCTAGATTTGACGACGAAGATTAAGAACATAAAAAATAGGTCGAATCTGTTCAGAGGATTTTAAGGTTTTAGGTTTTGATCAATTTTCAGAAGAGAAGAGAAAATGAAACTTGTTTGTCATTTTTTACTTTTATACCCATGCTCGAAAATGGTTTTATTATCGTTTTTAAGGACCTCTGCCCCTAATTATTTATTCAATTTTTGAGGTTTTGATCAATTTTCAGAAGAAGAGAGAAAATGAAACTTGTTTTTTGGGTTAAAGTTTGATTTTGCCAACGTAGGCGAACGACGGCCGCCGATGGTCGATGGCGGCCGTTGTGGAAGTTTTTTGGATTTGACGACGAAAATGAAGAACATAAAAAATAGGTCGAGTCTGTTCAAAGGATTTTAAGGTTTGAGGTTTTGATCAATTTTCAGAAGAAGAGAGAAAATGAAACTTGTTTGTCATTTTTTACTTTTATACCCATGCTCGAAAATGGTTTTATTATTTGGTCTACGTGCCGGAACTGATAATTCATTAGATACTTTTTATGAATGTCAACTAAGTATCGTAATTAAATTGGTCCCGGCTGTTCAATCATTTGATAACCAGAGTTGTTCTTTGATAAATGATCACTATGAGTCAGACTCAATAGAATTTGATCAATCCTTTTTTCTGTCGTTAAGGTGGAGAACTGAACCAAGAATTCTCTTTCTTTATCATCAATCGAATCATTGTTCGCGACCCAGGATTCATTTTAAAAGCTTTCAATTTCATCATTTCTCTTCGATTTTGGTCTGAAACCAGTGGATTAATCATCCTTTTAGTCCCTCTTTGTTATTAATCTTGTTTATTTCAATCATCATTTTTTTGAATAGTTTAAATTTATATGGTATGTTTTTATTAATTGCTTTATTTGAGTGATTAGATTTAATTTTTGTATGGTAAGTGTCTATATTTATTACTGGAATATTTATGGTATGCTTGAATTGTTATATTTAATTTGGTCATATCTTATATTTATTATAATTCTTGTGTTGCCTTTTTAATGTATACACATGTAAACTTATCTCTTTCTTTTAATATAATTTATTTTTGGTAATATCTTAATACATATTTTTATATCTATGGTATTTATTTACCAATTATATGTAAATTATTTTATATTAATATATATATATATATACCTGTTTAATTCTTTTTTACATATCTATATTATGTATCTATATTATTACGTAAATATGGTAACTTTTGTTTTTTAGTGCATAGTATGCTATATATCTATTTATTCTATACA
Source organism: Hibiscus mutabilis (assembly GCA_019671005.1). Lineage (NCBI taxonomy): Eukaryota > Viridiplantae > Streptophyta > Magnoliopsida > Malvales > Malvaceae > Hibiscus > Hibiscus mutabilis. Next base: position 4,590,352 of record CM033744.1, read on the forward strand.
TATGTATAAATAGATGTTACGTACATATATATAATTATAGTAAGTTTGCTTACAGATATTGTATTATTGTTTAATTTGAATGTATGTCAGTATGTGAAATTATTAGTTTTAATTATATACGTATATATTGTATGTTACTTTTACTCTATGGTTTCGATGTTTATATGTATATTTGTACCATGTCTTTACACTTGATATGTAGCATTTCCATATTTTTATTTGTCAGCATTTTTTGCATCTTGAAAATGCCTTTTTTTATTTCATTAGTTTTTTCTAAACTAGTTCTCATTCTGGTATTCTAGTGGGAGTGTCATCTCGGTCTCCGAGTGTCATCTCTTTTGGTACCGTGAACCGAGGTAATTTTTTAATTGTCATGTATTTCAAGTTTTTTAAGTTAAATTGAATTTTAATTATTTTTAATAAATACGATACGAACCCTATAGATAACAATTTTGGGCGTAGCGGGGGTACTAATCCTTCCCCGTACGTAACCGACTTCGAACCCATTTTCTCTGGTTTCATTTTTAGGTGTCCGTGCTACCAATTTAAAATGACCGGTGGTGACTCCCTCAATTTTATTGCAAAATATAAACTTTTTTTAAAATTCCCCCTTTAAACATTTTCCATTTTTTCAAACAAAAAAAAAACTGTAAATGTTTTTTTAGTCGCTACAGGATGATGTGGCTTTGATGGTTTCACATGATGCGGTGAAGATTCGAGCAATTTGAAGTACAACTCACGATAGGAAACATGAATGGGATCCAATTTAGACTGATTTTCCACTCACATGAGAGTCTTGAGCATCTGACTTTGGAGTATCTTCAGTAAAAGAGATTTTAAAGGGATAAATATCAAAACATTACTCTGATTATGGTAGAACCCAAACTGTAGTGAATTTCCCATAAGAGCTTGCTTTAGATTCTGCCCTTTTTCTTTTATCTCAATTCCTCCTGTAAATAATAATCTTTTATAGAATCAAGGCCTCTCGTTCTCCAAACATAAATGCACGTTCCTGATGAGATCACTGACTTTGTGTTTCAAAATCATGCCATGAAAAGACTTATAAAACTTCGGGGCACTATCATCAAAAGGTAATTCTACACGAGGTAAAACTACCAATTTGAATATGGCATTAGAATGGGAATAAACACCTTCATTTTCTTACTAAGCTCTTCGGTTTCTCCGTTTTGCTTATGTGCTCTCTGCTCATCTTGGAGTTAATTTCTTTGTGAGAAAATTTTGATCTTCAACTGAATCCCTGGGTTTCATCATTTCAAAGAGATATTTTGCAGTCCCTCAACTTTGCTAGGATCATCATGTCTTCTAACAGTCATTTGTCTTTGACAAAATCGTCAAAATTTTGACTTTATTTGGTCATTCTACATCTGTATACTGGACTACCTTCATCTCAACATTTTCAAAATCCATCAGTGCATTAAAGTCAGGCACTTATTTATTTCCTCAAAAGTACTGGATCTCTTGCAGATGCCCCGGCTATTGATCTGAACTTTTCTTCTTTTCTTTTTCTCATTTTGCTTTTTTTTGCATTCTTCTTCTCTCTTTTTTGCAAGAAAAATCATTTCAGGTTGAACCCTCATGTGAAATGTGATATCTATTTGCTCTTCAATATTATACTTTCATCTAAAACTTTTTTCTTTTTCCAGCTTCCCTAATTCCAAGTAATATAGTACCTCGAATTACCGTTTCATTCTATGACTCATTAATCCTTTGCTCCATGCTACCCAAGCGATCCTCAACAACCTTCTAAGATTTCCTGACCCTAACAAGCCTATTTCCCATATTTCTCAGACCGTTGACCTTCAATTAATGCAATGTTATTTAAAAATGCAATGTTATTTAAAAAAATGCAACGTTTTTTTTTAATTTTTTAAAATGCAATGCATGAATGCAAGAGGTATCAATTTCAATAACTAGTCTTTAGAGCAGCGTTACAAGAAATAGATAATTTGATTACAGAAAGCGGCTAGCCTTAGCTCCTAGGTTAATCACTTCATTCAACATCCGAGTCAGCGTCTGTCCTAGCTCTGTGTCGATGTCAGGGTGTTGTTGTAGGTTCATGGCTTCATTGGACAAAACTTGCACATACTGGGCGATTCTCCACACTTGGTTTTTGAAGTTGATCATTTTATGATTCTGCCTTTAGATAGTTTGGGTAGCTACCTCAAGCTTGTCTTTTAATGCCTTGTTTTCTATTCGTAGTGCCGCCTTCGGAACCTACAAACTGGTCTTTCAGATGTTGTACATCACTTTCCAATTCTGTGTACTTGTTTAAATCTATGAATATTATTTAATTTAAAGGTTTATATGAGATAACACGCAATTGCTTGAGCACCGTCCATATTTAAACCCCAAAATTATAGATAATATTCTTTATTTATTAATTTTCTTTAATTATTTAAAGTACTAGTCCTAATTAAGGCTCTAATTAGTTAACTAAATTAATTGTCAATTTTCTAGGGGGTTAATGAATATTGAGTTTTGTACTTAAAAGTACATCTTGAATAACATCCCATTGCATTCAGGCACTATTCAAATTAGGACTTTAAAGATTCCCACTCAATGTCCATTAATTTGCTACAATTGTCTTTCCTAATTAATCATTAAATTCTAATAGAGAACATATGACAATGGCTCTAGTCAAAATATAATTAGGCGAATTAATTGTCTAAAATTAATACTATATGCTTAGTTTAACATATGTATCATACAAATAATTTAATTGCAATTAAAATAAATAAAATAATTAAATTACAGGACTAAATTGAAAGAATTAAAACTTGAACTCTGATTTTATTACAAAGGGGAACTAAATTGAAAAACCATTACAAACATTAGGGAAAAAATCCAATATAACTCGGTTGAAAGTGCGTGGGTTATATGCCCGACCCGGATAACACTCGCGGGTCATCCCCAGCCGACACCAAAATGGTGTCGTTTAAAGACCATTATAAAACCCATTTTTTAGCCCAAACTCCTCATTTCAGCCAACCTATTCTCTCTCTACTCTCTCTTCTCCTATTCTCTCTGCCCATAACACAAAAATTCTTAGATTTAGCCCCAAAATGGATCAAAACTTGTGTTTTGGATGGTATTCTTCATGGTTTATCAAGAACATGAAAAACACTAAAAGCTTTAGTAACAAACTGTCGTCTCAACCACCGTTCAATCTTTAGCCACCGACCTCTAGCCACCGACAACTGTTCGCAGCCACCGAGATTCGACTCCTAACCTCTAGAGCAATTTTCGGCCACCATGTCGGCCGTTGTGCTCTGCAACCGTTAGAACCAAAATATCAAAAAAATCAATTTTGAACCCTAAACCTAAATTAAACCCTAATCCAATAAGATTCCCAATTTTGACCACCTAATTTAATCTACCCATCCCATCCTCTTCAACTCCGCCATTAAAAGCACACCAGTCACAAAATAAGTTCTTCGGCCACCCTATTTCCCTTTTTTGATTTGTATTTTCAGATCTGTTTCACTTTGAATTTACTAACTCTATTTTTGTTTCTGTTTTTGAAGGGAATGAAAAAGAATGGAAGGAATTTTACCTTCCAGTGATGCTTTGGTGCCAGTCAAATAACTCCAACGATAGGTCAAGCTTTCTGATGTTGTCTCTGGCAGTATTTCCACTTCTCAACGGCAGTTTGAGTCTTCCATACGATTCGGTCTTTGAGGTAAACTTTCTATCAAATGCCTCATTTGGCACACATTTATTATTAAACACAACCTCGTTGCGCGCCAACCATTTCGACCACAATAAAGTACAAGAATTAAATTCTAAATTTAAGTATAATAAAGGACCAAAACCAAATTTGATTCTTTTTAAAGCCCTTCCAAAATATTTTCTCGGGAATGTGAAATTTGGATTTCAGTTCCAAGTAATTATAAAAAAATAGTAAAAAAATAAATACAAAATTTATTACAATTTATTTTTGCGTTATTTTGCATTCACTACTATGGATGTTTATCGAGCGAGTTGATCAGGAGTTAAGTAGTATTTGAATCGACTCAAAAATAATTTTATTCGCACTCAACGTAACTCGATATTCAAAAAAAATTATTCGACTCACGCTTGTTAAAAAAACTTGGTACTCATCTCGACTCGTTGCTCGTTAAGCTCGTCAATTTTTTTTTTACTTTGTATAAACATAAAATAACAAAAAAATCAAAATAGTGTATGAAGCAATTCCAAAATCTAAACTCCAAAGTAACAATCCACAAATACACCAAACTAACATGTTATACAAAAAAAATAACAAGATGCTCATGAACTTATCGGATCAAGTTGGGTTTTGCTCGACTCAGACTCGTTAAGGTCTCGAGATGAGCTCCAATTTGAGTCGAGTCAACTCGAGTCGAATATTCTGTTAAACCTATATTTGATTTTGATATAACAATGACTATTTTGTAAAAAAGAATAAATTTTTAAGTACTCAATTTACTCACAAAATTGACAGGCATTTGAACTTAAACATTTTCTAAGTCAAAACCTTAAACCCCAAATATTTTATGTGTTTTGGTACTCTAAATAGCCAATTTGGTACAGGAGTACCAATAAGGCCTATGGCGTATCGGTGCAGTTTTTCGCTACTGGAAAATGTTTTATACTTAATGGTTATTGGGTATCGATACGCGTTTAGCCGTATCAGTACGCCTTATTAATCCTGGAAACCAAATTGCTATTGAGTATCGATGCGGCCTGTAGCGTACCGGTACGGAGTTAAAGATTTTCCAAATCTTTGTATTTATTATTCGGCCGTTGCCTTGTCAGTTTATTGGAACTATAATTTTTTTGAAAAATGCTTACTCGTATCGATACCCATATGGGCGTATCGAGACTTTTAACCAAAACTTTCAAGGATTTCAGTGAGCAAAATCGGTATCGATACGGTACGGATCGTACCGATACTCTTTGTAAAATCTTCACTTCGTATCGATACGGCTGGCCGCGTATCGATACTCCTTTGTTGCAACGAATCTTTCTTCTTATGGCAGGTACCAATACGAGTCCTCGAGTACCGATACCCAATATTGCCAGACAACATTTATTGCGGGAAAAATACAGTCCAACGGCTATAATCAATATCCCAACTACCCAAACGGCTAAAAATCAATGAAGGGGTATAAAATCAGGTCTCCAAAGCTTCTTCAATAACTATTCAACAAGTCAAAAGTATTCAAACACACATCCAACATCTTTGAGTCTTTTATTGTAAAATCTTATAAACCTACTTGAGAGTTCTTCATTATAATCTTTGTACTCAAGTGTTTGGGGTTGAGTAAGCCTAAAATTTTGCAAACATACTGTCTTTGTGAGGGTTTCTTTATTTGCTATATTTGTAATTATAAACCTTAAGGGAGTTGTAAGGTTATCTTCTTGAGCCTCAAAAGGAAAGCAAATCTAGTAAATTTTGAGAAACCCTTAGTGTGGATAGCTAAGATAGTGGATGTAAACCTTGTTGAGAAGGTTGAACTACTATAAATTTTGTGTCTCAATTTTTATTGCCTTTCCATTTGCTTCCACCAAAATTTTTATTTGTCAATTCACCCCTTCTTGCCCATTTACATTGATTGTTCATCCCAACACGCGAATTTTGACTGAGTCAAACTCTAACTACTCGCTAGTTGCTCAACTCAGTTAGCACTCATTTTCATCCCTCTTATTTTGAGTTAAAAAACAGATATATGCAATTTTTTAGGCTTAAAGGGCAAATTAGCCCTCAATAAAAAATCAATTAAGCCTTTATAAAAAAAAATTACCCAATGTAGCCCTCATTAATCGAAACGCACTCAATTTAGCCCTTCTGTAATGGTTGACCAATTTAGACTGTCAAGTCATTGACAACAATAAGATAATGACATGTGGTACGCCTTAATTGTACCATGTCATTAAACTAAAAAAATTATTAAAAAATTTATAAAAATATAAACAACCATAATTTTATTTTATTTTTCAATTTGGTCATTCATTAATTTTTCTCATTCAAATCGCAAAACCCCATTGTTATCGTCACTATCAGAGCCACCGTAGCCGTTTTAGATCCCCTGTCCCACAGTCTTCCTCCAATCCATGTGAATCAAGTTTTCACTGAGATTTTACTAATTTCCCAAGAAACAAACAAGCCATGAAAACCATTAAGTTTTTCACTCTTTCTTCTTGGAATCAATTAACTGATTTCTTGAAAACCATGAAAACAACCCCAGGAATCAATTTAAACTTGATTTGATGGATCCCCAAGATTCTAATTCAATTTCAATCAGAAGCAGATCGTATTTAATGAACAAAAATTGAAAAGGAAGAAAATCATAAAGGGAAAGAACCCATCATCTCGATTCTTTTGGATTCTTAATCATAGGGGCTTCGTTCAAAAATCCGAATCGACCGGTGGCGGGAGAGGTCAGAAAGAAGGGCTTGCTTGGATCATAGGTCGATTTGACAGCATGAATGAAAGATCGGAGAAGAACATGGCGACTTAACAGATTTTGTTTGAAGGAGTTTGAGCTCGATTTAGGACCAAGTTTAACCATAGAATAAAAGAAGACAGAATGAATTTTCATTTCGTGTGCTCCGACTAGAGAAGATCACGAGAAACTAGTGTCGACGACTGGACGTGGAAGAAGAAGAAGAAGAGAGCCTTAGGGATTATTTTTCTAAAAAATTAATATAAAGAGAGTCGCGCGTGTTTTTAATACTTTTAAAGATAAGGACTAAAATGAAAATTAGGAAAACATTGAGCACTAATCTTATTATTGTACCTTAGGTAAATTGTGATTTTTTTAATTTTTTCTGAAATTTTTAGTGATTTTCATGGTTTATGACGTAGCACTTGCCGTGTGTTATATGATTTATGAGTTAACACTTAACATTATGTGAGAGTTAAATTAATCGTAATTTAAATTATAAAAGTTTGATTGATTGTAATTTGAATTATGAGAGCTTAATTGGGTGAATTTTTTTTATAAAAGCTTAGTTAATTTTTTAATTTTTTTAAAAAATTATTTTGACCTTTAAATTTTTATATTTAATAAAATTATATAAAAATTTAAAAATTCAGCTATGAGTTTGAGCTTAATGGGTTTGGGCTTGGAGTTATTGACAAATAAGGCGCCAACTGTAACGAAAGGCTCTTTTGTTGACCTAGTACCTAAATTTTTTTGTCAAATTATGTTTTGGTCCCTCTTCTATGTTCAAATTTGGAAATTAGCCATATATTTTAATTTTACTTAATTTGATCTTTCTACTTTTGTAGTGTTATTAGCTAGTCCAAATATCAATAACTATTTTAGTTAAAACATTGACGTGATTTTTTCTCTTAAAAAGATTGATGTAACTCGTAATACTAACTTCAGGGAAAAATCTTGATATTGAATCTTAAGAGAGCCAACTATAAACTTAAATTAATTTTAAAAATTTTCAAATCCATTACGATAAAATTTTAAATTTCTTGGGGAGCAATTATATTTATAAAGAGAAGTTTTTAAAATTTTGAAAGGCTATAAAACAAAATTTCCAAATTTTGAGGGAGTCATACTATATGTAAAGATCATAAATTTTTAATTTATTGAAGGACTATTAAAATATATAAGAATTTGAAATTTCCTAAAAGTGCAACTGCCCCTAACACTCCTCAATTAATTCTTCGATAAATGTCGTATTATTTTATATATTTTATAAAATTAGGATTTTTCCTTTGTCCCATTGGCATTTAGTATGTTCTTAAGATGAACACCTAACCCATATAGTTTCCTAAAGGATTTGAATAGATAAGAATATTGAGGCTGATTATGTAATGAAAACATCGTCTTCTTATCTAAAACCAGCAGCCTACGGTTCCATTCATAATATCTCCAAGGTCTTATGGCTGCCGGGCTTGACGAAAATGGATATGTCTAGCCGTTGACAACATCATTTTATGCCAAAATAAATCTTTGGTCAAAAGATATATATATATATATATATATATATTTCAGTTGATAAAAGAATCTACTTTATTAAAACATTCACACACATATATATGCTGATTTTTTATACGTGTGATTCTCGTGTGCATAAAATATATATATATATATATATATATATATATATATATAATCCATATGTTTGATTTTTTATACGAATAATATTTACAATAATTTTTTTACCTTGATAGTGAATTGAGGTAGTTAAGAACCGAATCTTTATCCAATCACAAATTGAAATTTTAGCGGTTTATCAATGAATTGTGTTTGTCAATCAAGTTCGAGGCGTTGTGTATGCAAAAAATTTCCGTTGGAAAACTCACCCACCAAAACTAGGTGTGCGACGCGGGTTAATCTGGATTAGTCAAGACGAAGCCCTGTAAATCGGAAGGACAACAAAAAATATTAAATATTATAAAATTTTGTTTTTGAACATCCCTAATTTCTAGTTTTGAACACACCATAAAAGTTTTGATCAAATGATAATTTATAGTTTTGAACATATAATATGGACTGTATTATGTATATTGGATTATGAAACATATAATACAAGTTTTGATCAAGTGATCATTTTTAGCTTTGAACCCCTATGTTTGAATTATGTAATTTGAACTTTTAAGTTCATTTCTTTTTAAATTGAATGATTTGTAAAAATAAATAACAGATATTATGTGACCCGACCAATGAATACCCAGACCTCACATATCAAAACACATACCGACTTTGTCAGATATAAATTTTTTTTAACACAATTTGTATATCAAAATATAACATATTTTAATTCTATCGAAATATAAATCAACCAATTACAAACAATCAGAGGCCTAATTAATCCGGTCTACCGTCTAATTTTAAAAACATTGTTTTAAGACACGTGGGCTTAGTTACGTATTAACCACATACGTAGATATCATGGCATAACTTTTATGTGAATGTCACATCCCGTATGCCCTACTTTATATATTTTACTAATAATTTTATGTCACGTGAATTATTAATAAAACAAACATAATTAATAAAATAATAAAAGAAATTATTAATACAAATGATATAAAATTATTGGCGAAACATGTAAAGGGACAAAAAAAAAAAGAAAATACGAATTTTGTTTGTATATGATCTTCGGCAGCATAGAATATAACAAATACCAAAACATTGGCTTTTGCCTTACGATGATTGCAACATTGTCTTCCCTCTAAAAAAAAACATGAAAATTGTGGACCTTCGGCTTTTGCCTTTCGAACCAGGGACTAGAATCTTCTGACGTTATCGATAGACGACAGGGGCGGATACATGAAGTTTCGATGAAAAGTATCTGCATCTCTATTTTTTATAAAACAAATTTAATTTTTTGTTATTTTTTTAATAATTAGTTTAGTGGGTAAAGAGAAAAAAAATTACATATCCATTTTAAAATATATATTTTAAACTCTTGTTCTTGAATTTTTAAATTTACCGTTGATACACGACTATGTGTTTATTGAGAAGCATAAAAAAAAACATAGGCTGAGGTTGCCTTTTTTTTCCTCAACTAATTAGTGACATTACCTCATCAGTCTTCAATGTTATACAATGAACACATTTTCCATATGCGAGTATTGTTCAGATTTATTCTAGTGTATTTTTAGATATGTTTATTAGAGATGTGTGATCCAAATTCTACTTTGGTCTGGTTTAAGATGTTTACAAAGTAGTGGCTAAAGTGGGGACTGTGGTGGTGGTCGAAACAATTCAAATCAGTGGGAAAATCTGCTTCTTCCTTGACGTGTTTAATGAAGAGTAAAAAAATCATATCGAGTATAATTCTTTTTATGTGCTTTTCTTATAAGTAAGTAACTTATTTTATAAATAGATATTAGTGATTAGGGTTTAAAAACAAATTGAACAAACCCTACATTGTATTTAGACACAAATTCTCTTGTAATCTCTTTTTCCACACAAACCCTACATTGCATTTAAAAATAGTTTGAGTACAAATAATATAAAGGGTTAACTCTGAGTGAAAATTGTTTGTCTTTTTTTGGTGTCCTTAATTATGCTCTATCATTAAAATATTAGACTTAAAATTTAAGATTAAGATTTAAAATTAAGACCAAGGTTAAGATTTAGAGTATTGAGTATAAAGTGTATTTTTTAGGGTCGAAAGTATTTGATTTTTCACAAAAAAAATCGCAAAGGACCTTTTGTCCATTTAACTTTAGTCTTTAGAATTACCTATACGTTACGTCATGATTGGAGTTTAGCTAAAGTTTAATAAAATAATTTAGGCAGCGTCCTGCTTGGTTTGTCCAAGTGGAATGGAGCTTGGTGGTTGGCCAATCGGCAATCGCCTTATCTCCTTTCAAGGGCAGGCGTTTTGAACCTGCCAATTTAAGGGTCTGCAATTTGCCTAGTCATAGAGTTTGGTATAATTAAAACAAAAATTATTGTTTTTAGATATTTTTAAACCAGTTGATTCTCATTTAATTATTTGTTTATCCTTTGTTGATATTATCCGTTTTTCCAACGTGACGACCATCTCTTTTTAAACAACCATTTGCAGAAGAATTCCCACGAGCTTTATCTGTGTGTATATGTACAGACCATTTACTGGGATTTTTGTTCTCAAAACATATTTGAAGTCAATTCAGACAGACGTTGAACACCTGTACCAACATGTTACCAGAATATTGTCTTTCTGTTATTCTTTCCTTCACTTCCCCTCAAGATGTAGTGAGATCATCCTTGGTTTCTTCGGATTTTCGATGGCGGCCGATTCCGATATGGTTTGGGAAAGGTTTCTGCCTTCGGATTATCCCGAAATCGTGTGGAGTTCGGTCACGGCTCTCAAGTTTTGTTCGAAGAAAGAACTGTTCCAGTGCCTTGCTGAATCAGTCCTTATTGATGGTGGTAGCAAGGTAATTAACTAAATTAAGCCCCCCCCCTCCTTTCTTTTTCTACCATGAATTTAGCAAATTGAGCATTGAGTTTCCAATATTTAACAGATTTTGAAGTTGGAGAAATCATCAGGCAAGAAATCTTACATATTGTCTGCAAAAGAACTTTCCATCACATGGAGCTCCAACCCATTGTATTGGAGCTGGATACCTATGTCTGAATCAAGGTTGGTTTTCAAATCCCTTTTATTACAATCACTCAGAAGCTCGAGTTTTGAGTAGAGGTGTTCATGGATTGAGTCAGATAATAGATTATCTCAAGATTTCTTTCTTTATACAGATTCTCTGTAGTGGGTGTGTTAAGAACAACTGACTGGCTAGAAATTAGAGGCAGCATAAGGACTCGAATGCTGACCCCAAACACAACTTATGGTGCTTACCTTGTAATGAAAATCTCCAACCGCGCATACGGGCTTGATTCGATGCCATTAGAGATAACATTGGAGGTGGGAAACCAGGTTTCTTGCAGCAAAGTTTTCTTACAAGGCAAGAAACAGATGGGGAATTTGAAAGGGATTGAAGGAAACAATAAGCAAGAAATTGTGAGTGAAAGGGAAGATGGGTTGATGGAGATTGAATTGGGGGAGTTCTTTAATGGGGAAAATGATGAACAAGTCAAGATGAGCTTGATGGAGGTCAAGGGCTGTCATCTTAAAGGAGGTCTTGTAATTGAAGGCATTGAATTGAGGCCAAAACACCAATGTAAATGAAATGACTTTTATTTTGTAAGATTTGGGATTTAATTTTTGTTTTTAAACAAGTTCTAAAAGTTAAAATCTATGTATTGTGTTACTTGAAAAATTCTAGTTCAATAAAATATTTTTACTAAGTTTTTAATAATTTATTTTAAAATTATAGAAATGAAAAATGTAACAAAACTTCACAAACTAGGAATAGAATAGTCTACAAAATCCTCCTACTAGGATTAGGGGTTGTTAATGAGGTATATGATAATAATCCATTTTCACACAAAAAAAATAGTCCACAAAATATTTTGTATTTTTCAAAATAAAAAATAATTTTGAATTTTGAAAATAATATTTTTGATAAAAAAAATATTCACAAATTTTGAGCATAATTATACAAGGAACATAAAATATAAATTTAATTTAATTTTAAAAATGATTTAATATTAATTTTATAAAATAAATATTTAATTAATTAATTTTTTATTATCAAACAAAGTAAAAAAATAAATCGAGTTTGACTTTTAATTTTAGTTTTAATTACATGTTAATTATTAATTTAGTTAAAATTATTACAACTTCTTAGTTTAATTTAGTTACTCCAAAGTACTCTTTTATCATTTTTTTTATTTTTTTCATTCAATCAAGTGATAACAAGTGTCACCACCTAATTAGTCGAATAAAATTAAAAAATAATGTGAGTAGGAGAGAAAATAATTAAAAGATAATAAAAATTATTTTTAAAAAATCCATGTCAATATCACCGTTAATTTTTTAATAGTCGGTGACCAAAATAATAACGAAACATAACACTAATGATCTTTTGCCAGAAAAATTAGTTTAATGATCAAAATAAAATAATACTTCCCTATTTTTTGAAAGGAACGAAAAATATATTAAAAATACCGTTAAAAGAGCTTGGAGACCTTGATTTCATTTTACGAAATAAGATTCAATCTCTGCTTTGAAATTAAATCCTCAACCTATGACCATTAGGATAACAGATTAGTCTCCAAGCTTTTTAGGAGGGACGAGGCTGTCATTATCATTAAATGTAAACCAGATTAAATACTCTATAGATACCTGTCAATTCCAATATTAAACAAATTAATCCCTCAAAAATAATTTAGCCGCTGTATTTTTTTTTTGAAAGTGAACAAACTATGGCTTATGTGTGGTCCTTGCTAAATATCGGAAGAGAGCAAACTATAGGTGGTCCTTGCTAATTCGGAGGCTGCCGCGAGTTAATATGTTTCTGTGGCTCGTGTGTGGTGGGCGGATTATGACGAATGGGGAAAGAGTACGTCGACATTTGACCAATGATTTTGGTTGTATACTGTGTGGTGATAGCATGGAAGACATATCACATATTTGGGTCCCAAGACAAATGTAAAAATATACAAGATGTGACAACATAAATATCCTTGACCACTCGATCAATTAGTATAGATTTAATGTTTGGTCCGTAATATGGGTGATCTAGTTGCGCCGTAATAGTCAAGTATTTTCACCGGATACAAGCGTCTATGAGGGGATCTTATAGCAAAGCACCCGATTGAGAAATGAGGCTACACATGCACTTGCTGAAGTGCGCGTTGTGAGAATCCAAAGGCGGACATCGACTCGGGATATTCAGGCGTGACAATAATCTCGTGTACATTGGATTAAAATTAACACGGATAGATTGAGGAATTCGAGTATTGGTTTAGCAACTGGTGGTGATGGTGCAGTGCAGGAAGAGATAACAACATGAACCGGTGCTTTGGCTTTTCGAAAGTCATTGGTGCGTGCACGGTGTTGGAGGCCAAACTATGGAAATTTTATGAAGGCTTGCGACAGTTTGGAGCTCGGGTTTTCATGGAGTTATTATGGAAGCATATTCAGATTTTTCCAATAAACTGTTTCTATTTTTCATTATATATTTTTATGTCTAAATTATTAGTAATCATCCCAATTTTAATTAAAATTAATTTCAAATTTAAATATATTCAGATTTATTTTTTAAATAGTCTAAAGATGATTACAAGATAGTATATGTTCGTAGATATTTTTAACCCTTTGACAATGGGTATACACCTTGTAGACAAAGCAATTTAAACTCGTGTCTCCTAGGATAAACATCATCCGCTTTTCTACTGGGACACTTGTTGAGTTTAAATTTATTATAAAAAATAGTATAAATAAAATTAATGTTCAATCAACAAATAATCTTTTTTTGAACAAGGGTGATTGAGTTTTATTAGAAATAATGAAAGGTTAAACAAATATAGCGCACCTAAACATAACAAGATATTTGGGGATTGTGTCCACCAAAAAATCCATGCAAATAAAACAAAAAAAAACTCAAAAGCGCAAAGAACATCGAAATCTTCCCTTGAGACCACAGAAACTTAACAACTGTTATAAAATCTCTGTCTCTATCCAACGAGACGCATAAGAGGTGATGTCAGAGCGATGAGCAAACCAAACAACCTTGCAGGCTGCTCCGCTATACAGTTATGATTACATCAACAAACAACTACAAAAGAGGATCAAGCTATCGTGACCGCCGACAATCCTAAATTAGAACTAACATCGTAAGGATCTCTGTACGAGCATCAAATGATCACAAAGGTAGATATAGAACGTGCCATAAGACAGAGACGTGCCATAAAGACAGAAAAAGAGCAACAAGATGTGCGAAGAATAGAAAAACAAAATAAAAACATTATTATTAAAACTTGAAAAATAACAAAAAAACGGAAAAAAACAATGGAATATAAGAAAAAAAAGAGGAATATCAGTAACCAACGGTCGGAGATCAACACCAAAACAAATAAAATAAAGAAAAAAGGTTTAAGGGTGTAAGAAGCCTTTGAACTTTAAAAAAATCAATTAAGTCCCTTAACTTTTTTTACACCAAATTAAGCTATTGAACTAAAAAAATTAATCAATTAAGCTCTTTAACCAATAAATTTAATCAATTAATCTCTTTGGCCAATTTTGACCATTAAATCTTGACAATTTTTTGAATATGTTAGTGCAATGCGTCGTGTCACGGTGTTTCAACTTCGACATTTTCAAAATTTGTTATTTCATTTAAAATATTCTTTAAAAGTTTTAAAAAATTATAAAATTTATATAAAATATTTTTTGAGAAAAAATATGTAAATACAACATGATAGAACTGTAGTGTATTATGTGTCAATAATATCTACATAAAAATTGTCAAAATTTAATGGTCAAAATTGGTCAAGGGGCTAATTGATTCAATTTCTTGGTTCAATGACTTAACTGGGTGTAAAAAATTTAAAGACTTGCTTGATTTTTTTTTCAAAAGTTAAGAACTTCTTACACCTTTAAACCAAGAAAAAAAAAGAATAGACCGCTAGATAGAAAAACAAAAAGAAAGGTTAAAATATTTGTTTTGATAAATTATAATTCTAATCATAATCCTACCTAGAGGGGGGAAATGGGTACGCTAGGGAAAGAAAGGGGTGCTTCTAGTGGATCTAGAACACATAATTTATAAAATTATGAAGGAACAAAGATGGGCAGCTTGGCCAAATGTGCTTGCTCAGAACGGTTAAAATATTTAATAATCTTTTAATACCTCTGGCTATATGGAATATGACCGTTTATTAATACTATAGTTGAATGAGTTGATCAAATTAGTTGAAATATGGGTATATGAAAATAAGGGTGAGCGTTCGATCAAGTCGAGCAAAAAAATTTTAAGTTATTCGAGTTGTCGCGTTATATTTTACAACTCAAATTTGATTTAAATTTTTTTCGATTCGAATTGAGTTTATGAAATTCGATTCGAGTCGAATTTTTTAGTTCCTATACAAATTTAATTATAATTAATTATCATGTTATAGTATAGTTTGATTCTAATTTAAACGACTTTCTCTAATCATATAAGATACGCATATATATTTCTTCATATTATTTTTAACATATATAAATAAGATTTGCAATTTTATTTGATAAAAATATCATCTAAACTTATAAAATATATTTATAATGTTATTTTTAAATAAGTAACTTTTGAGGATAAAGTATTGATGGGAGTATAAAGGAGCTGATGAATTGATGTGAAGAAAAATTTTACAAAATTTTTAGTTGAATGATCAAATTGAATAAAATGCAAATTTAAATGATTAAATTGCAAAAAGAATATTTTTGTTAAAAATATGAATTGAAGTTACATAGATATTATATAGTGTTAATGAATCATTTGATTTAATTTTGATCAAAAATAAACTTAAAAAGAAAGAGAAATCGAAGAAATGGGAAATCATACAAAGTTGAGGGGATAAATTAAAAAATAGGAAATTTATATTTAAAAATATGAATTGAATCTAAATAGGTATACTACAGTGATTTTGGAGAATGTGGTTCAAATTTGACGAACATAAAATGAATGAGAGATTAAAGAAATGAGGAAATCATACAAAGTTGAGGGGCTAAATTTAAAAAAAAAATATGAATTGAACCTAAATAGGTATTCTACATTGGTTTAGGAACATGTGGTTCAAATTTAATAAAAAAATGGACTTAAAATGATGGAGAAATTGAAAAAAATGAAATCAGGGACTAAACCCAAAATTGTAAAATTCATTTTTTTCGTGTTGGTCAAATTTCAACTCGACTCGAACTTGAAATTTTTTCGAGTTATTCGAGTTGACTGAATAATTCGAATAACTCAACTAGAATAACTCAAAATTAAAAAAAATCAATATTTTAAGTCGAGTTAAGTTTTGTTCACCCTTATATGAAAATATGGGATTGACCGACTAGGTCAAAGATAGTGGATTTCGGACTTATCTCAGTAATTGGATCAAGAAATTAAATCTTAAATTAAAACCCATCTTGGAATTTGATAAGATTTATTGACTAGTTAGGGTGTAAATGAACAGAGCGTTCGATGAACTGTTCGTGAACCGTTCGTTTATTAAGCTAAATAAACGAGTATGAACAAAATTTTTATGTCCGTTTAATAAACGAACGAACATGAACAGAGGTGTGTTCGGTTCATTTATGTTCACGAATAAGCTCGTGTATAGGCTCGTTTATAAACTTGTTTATTAACTCGTTTATAAGCTCGTTTATAGGCTCGTTTATATGATGAAAATGCATCTAAATAATGCTTTTTGTTGTTGCTAAGAATGTTATATAAGTTCATGTTGAAATATAAGTTTTATTTTGTTGCTTTTGTTTATTTATTTATTTATTGTTAATTTAGTTAACATTTTTTAATATATAAACGAACCTGTTCGCAAACACTTAAACGAACACGCTTGTGAACATTTAAACGAACACGTACACTTAAACGAACATGTTCACGAACACGTTCGCAAACACGTTCACGAACACTTAAACGAACACGTTCGTGAACACTAAACAAACGAACACGAACACCTTCAAAAATAAATAAACGAACACGAACAAAATATTAAAAATTTAAACGAACACGAACCAAACATAAACACCTTTAAAAATAAACAAACGAACACGGACATAGTCTTGTTCGTTCAAGCTCGGTTCATTTACACCCCTATTGTCCAGTAGTATAAAAGTATGCAAACAAATAAATATCTCATGAAATTCTCATTATACTCTTGGATTAAGATTAGATATATCATTATATATTTAACTCAATATTACGTTTTGGCATCTTACTGAGAAATTATATCATGGGTCATTCCTGTCACGTCATTCATGGGACTAACAAATAAAAATTAACATCTTATTTTGTTTATTTAATTTTTAATTAACATTTAATATTAAAATATAATATTTAAACTATTCATAATTCGACGGTAAATAAAAAATAATTATATTTAAACATATTCAAACAAATAACCTCCTATATATTAGGATAGTAAATACTCCCAACCAACCAAATGTTCAATCTGTCGGTCTTCAATGAATTAAAGACACAGCTTAAGAAAACTCTACAACGCTCGACGAACATCGCTGAACACCACCAACGATGAAAATCTTTGAACACCATTAAATTAATTTATAAAGATTAAAAATCTCAAGGACTTAACATATAATTATAAATTATTTAAAATGAAATTTCAATTAAATTATTTTCTATATATATTATAGTTTTATTTTTAAAATAATTGGATCAAATATCAACCTTAGTCAATTTTAAAAACAAAAAACCCTAAACCCAAAATTATAACCCTAAATTATAAACCATAAACCCTAAATCCTAAATCTAAAACCCAAAACCATAAATCTTAAACCCTAAATTCAAACATTAGGTTTAGAGTTTATGGTTTTGAGTTTAAGGTTTAGGCTTTAGGGTTTATGGTTTTGTGTTTAGGGTTTAAGGTTTTGTGTTTAGGGTTTAGAGTTAAGGATTTTTATTTTTTAAATTGACTAAGGTTGGTATATGATTCAATTTTTTTAAAAAAATTAAAATAATATATATATATATATATGAAAAATAATTTAATTGAAAATTTATTTTAAATAATTTATAATTATACGTTGAGTCCTTTAGATTTTTAATCTTTATAAATTAATTTAATAGTGTTCAGCGGTGTTCATCGTTAGTAGTGTTCAGCGGTGCTCATTGTTAGTAGTCTTCAACGGTGCTCGTCGAGCGTGGTAGACTCATCCCACAGCTTAATATAAAATATTTAATTTTAATATTAAAAATCCAAACAATTTTTTAGACAACCTAAATTATTCAACGTACCAAACTTAAATTTTATATTTAAAAAGAAAAAGACAGATTCCTATTAGATGCTATAATTTTCTGTATAACTTTCAAACGGAGACTAAAGAGCATAAAGCAGGTCATAGTTTATTATTGGGGTAAACTAAATAAATGTCATCGAACCTTTAAGGTGTTTTTATTTTGGTCATCAAACTTTTAAAATTTGTGTTATAGTCACCAAACTTTTAGTTCGCTTTCCGTATAGTCCTTCATGTTACCTTCCGTTAGAAGTTGCTGGCGTGATACGTTAGTTTTTATTTTTCCTGAATAAAATAATGGGTAAACTACACCGTTCATCACTCAACTTTCTTCTGATCACCCCTATCTTGGTCACTGAAGTTTAAATTTTTTTCAAACTAATAACTCAACTTTCGAATTGTTCCTATCCAGGTCTCTCTCGAACGACATGGTTATACAAATCGAAAAAAATCTATTTCAGTACATATTTTTAAATAAATTATTTCGATTCGGTTACAATTTATAGTTTTTAAAAAATCAATTAATTGATTTGATCAGTTATATACAATATTTATAAATTTTATGCATTAAAATATCTTATAGTCTAGTTATTTTGATACCCTTCTGATTTTTTACAAACGTTTTGGCTATGAGCATGATTACTAAGTGTGAACTCTCAATTTTTGATTTTCTAGTTGTTTTTACAATTTTATCACAAATTGAACAATTATTAAATTTATGATATTATCATATTTGATATTTTAATAAGCAAACTAATAAAAATCATTACACAAATCAAATATTTTGGTTAACTGGTCAATCGATTATTCGATTAATTTGTACAATATAAGATCGAAAATTTAATAATACAAAATTACCAATTAACCAAAATATATTTTAAGAATTAATCGAACTTAATTTTACACTCCCCTAACCATAACAATAAAAACACAAATCCAATAGAAATTTCGAGGTAACAAAATGCAACAATCACACGCAATCTTTACTTAACTGATTCTTTTTGGGTTGTATGTATTATACAACATCGTAAAGTTTCAACAATAACAAAAGTCATTTCTATTCTTCATTTCCTTTTTCTCATAACACTCTCTCTGTCAAGAATAATAAATTCAAAATTAGGATCGACATTTCTCCTCCCCGTGATAAAAAATCATGTCATTCGAGAGTGACAAAAATAGGAACAATTTGAAAGTTGAGTTATTAAATTTAAAGTTTTTTAAACTTAAGTGACCAAAATAGGTGTGAGAAGAAAAATGGGTGATGAATAGTACAATTTACCCATTATTTTATTCAAAAAAAATAAAAACTATCATGATGAAAGCGAACTAAAAGTTTGGTGACTATAACGTAAGTTTTAAAAGTTCGGTGATCAAAATTAAAATATCGTAAAAGTTCGGTGATCATTTATTGTAGTTTACTCTTATTATTGAGAAAAAAAGACAAGTTCCTATTAGATGCTATTGTTTTAGGAATTTTGAAATTTTAAGTCTTATTTTAAGAATTAATTATTTATTTTTGAAATAATGTTTAAAAAAAGACTTGTATTGTGATTAATGCTTAAATTATGCATTATTCTATCTCTAATTACTCCTTGATTGATTGTTTTAAGTTGCTAATGTGGCCATTTTTGTTCATTTTCCATGCAGGACAGTAGATTCCAGGAATATTGCTTAAACTGCTGAAATTGTGCAACTTTTGATTTTATGGATTCATGGCTGGATTAGTGGGCATGAATCTGGGCATGAAAGTCTGACTGTATGCCATGTCAGTAGCTTCTAGAAGATGCCATGTCAGCAGCAACGATAGCTTATCAGCCGCATATCAGATAACTTATCAACCGGATTTTAAATTCAAACTTTGGATTTATCTTTTGTAATTAATTTAAATAATTTAAGATTTATATCTTATCTCTTTAGGGTTATTTTTAGGGTTTTATGCTGCTATAAATACCCCATTTGAGGCAAACTCAAATATCATATCTCATATTCTCATTCTTAGCTTTGTTTTTACTTTTAAGGTTTTATAAAATTCTTTCTTTTCTTTAGTTCTTGCTTTAAGTTTTTTTATTTATTTTTCTTTTATAATGCTAAGTATGATTTTTACCATAATCATACTTAGCTAAATTCTCCATAGCCAAGGGCTAAAGCAATGGCTCAATTCCAACGTGAGGATTGAAAATCACTTAAATAATTTCGGGTATCTCTCTTAGTTTTCTAAACTTAATTTCAAAATCAAAATGATTTCAAAATCAAAATGATTTCAAAACCAAAGATTGACGTTGGTCAAGATGTTGTTTTGGTTAAATGTGTGGGAGGAAGGATCGGCTATTGAAGCACATTCGACTTCTTGGGAACACACTTAGCAAAATTGTTTGCTAAGAGGAAACTGAGATCGGAATAAGTTATTATTGAAACGACATAGTCCGAGTCGGCTTTACTTAAACATTTTTTATCTACAACATTGTTGTTGATTAGGTCAATTTCCAAAATCGATATCAAAGATGGCAGTTGGGTATTCGGTATACAAGGCACAGTCACAAGGATTGATCCTTGAAGACGAGTAACCATGTGAACCCCGAAGTGAAAAATCATTTTTCCAATGATCCGAGGAAACTGAGTCAAAGCAAAAGCCCGAGGCTAATCTTTACCATATTGAATCACTTCCTAAACTTTTGTCTACAATCTTTTATTATTTTTACTTAATTCACAAATCCCCACCATACTTAAATATTATTCAACTCTCTTCTTGGCTCACCAATTGAACAAACATAAATCAGGAAGTTCTCTTAGTCCCTGTGGGATTGACCCTTACTTCTCTTTTACTACGTTTGAATTCTTTTATTTATTATTTGAGAAGAATGAATTATTTTGACGCAAAAACGACGCGTGTCATATTGATAGATATGTACAATTACATTACGAAATCAATAAGTTGTGAATAATGTAAAGGGTAAATAACAACATTGGTCGCTAAACTATTCATGCTTTCTTATTTTGGTTACTAAGCTATTATTTTGGGCAAAATCGCCATTGATATTACGTTTTTTTTTCTTATTTTAATCACCAATACTGCTTTTTTTTCCTATTTTGGTCACCAATCTATTGCTTCTTTCATGTTTTGGTCACCAAACTATTATTTTTTCATTGAGTTTTTAACGGCGGGTGACCAAAATATAAACAAAATGTAACGTTAGTGATTATTTTGTCAAAAATAATAATTTGGTGACCAAAACATGAATGCACGAATAATTTAGTGATCATGCTGTTGTTTACCCTAAAGTAAATTGGGTGATTAGAGGGTTGTCCTCGTAATTTGTTGTATCCGATTCGAATTAGTTAGTAAATAAATTAGATATAGATGGTTATAAAAAAAGTAAATTGGTTGTTTGAAAAATATTAAATTAATTCCTCTCAACAGTGATATGCTATTGTTTTTTCCTTTTCAGACTTGCGTATTCATAGGGTCACGAAAAACACAGGATAGCGAAGGTTCACTGAAATTGGTAATGAACAGTCCCTTGCTTTGCTTCATCTTACCCGTCTTTATTACTCCTCACTTTCCCTGCAAATCTACACATTCTTCCATTGCAATCTTTGATTCTTTCCTTGGTTTTTTCAAATCAAAAATGGAAGTTTTCGAGCTGGACATGCTGCCAGAGAGCTGCGTTTCTGTCATTCTGTCCCTCACATCTCCTTCCGACGCATATAAATCATCGTTGGTTTCGACTATTTTTCGATCCGCGGCGGATTCCGATACGGTCTGGGGCAAGTTCTTACCATCTGATTACCGTGAAATCGTGTGTGATTGTTCAAAGAAGGAGCTTTATTTCCACCTCTGCAACCCTCTTCTTATTGCTGATGGCAAAATGGTTAGTTTCCGATCAACCCGAAAGGAAAGCTTATGAATTTGATGATGTTTAATTTGTTTTTCTCATAACATTTTCCATGCAAATGCAGAATATGAAACTAGAGAGATCAAGTGGAAGAATATCATACATTTTATCAGCAAGGGAGCTTTCTATAACTTGGAGCGATGATCCAATGTGTTGGGTTTGGAAATCCATCCCTGAATCGAGGTCTGTAGTTTGAATTTCCCATTTTGATGTAGTAACACATATATGGTCAATTTCTGGTTTTAGTCCTTTTACTATATCCAGTTTAAGTATTTAGTCCCCTTATACAACATTTTCTTGTCTTCAGATTCTCGGAGGTGGCTGAACTCATAACCACAAGCTGGCTGGAAATCAGTGGCAGAATCAGAACTAGAAAGCTTTCTCCCAACACAAGATACGGAGCTTATCTGATACTTAAAACCACCGAAAGATCATACGGGCTCAATTCAATACCATTGGAGACATCGGTCGAAATTGGGAGCCAAACGTTCAACAACACGGCTTATCTGCGATGCCAAGACACCAAGAAACAACAACTGGAGACCCTGTTTTATTCCAACAGGAAACAGATGATGAAATCGAGGGTGATTAAAGGAGACGGTAGAGTTATGAGTAGAATAGAAGATGGGTGGATGGGGATGGAGATGGAGCTCGGCGAGTTCTTCAATGGCGAAACCAGTGATGAAGAAGTGAAAATGAGTTTGATGGAAACAAAGGGTCATCAGCTTAAAGGTGGGGTTATAATTGAAGGCATTGAAATCAGGCCAAAAATATAAAAATCCAGGGACCAGAATAGCATATTTTCATTTTCTTTTCGTTTCCTTAGATTCTGGTTTGATCGAGATAGGGACATGATTTGTTTTTTTTTTACTTCGATTGTTACATAAGAAAGGGATTTCTATCCATATACAATACGACTCAACTCAAATTTCATAAAAATCTTATTTGTTTTTTTACTTCGATTGTTACATAAAAATCCAGGAACCATAGCAACATGATTTCTATATGTACTAATATTATAAATAAAGAGAGGATGCACGTTGAGCAAACCGAAAAGCTATCATTGCCTTCTTCAGCCAGTCTTACCTTTCTTCTCCACTCTCCTCGTCTCTCTCTAAAACTAGCCTAAAAGTTCAAACGGGAAACACTGTTATTTTTCTCACTCCTCAAAACGACGACGTTAAACTGTGGGGGGCCTTTAGTTTAACCGAAAAACTACTGGTGGGTTTTCATTTATCAGAGTACATTATCTTCCATGCATTTGTATTGAGTGAATGGTTGTGTTCGCGAAAAACAATCACAATAATCATCGTCGGATCACCGGTTTCGTAAAAACACTGAAGCACCACCACATCATTTGTGTAGTCGTCGCCATCATTTTCAGTCAACGATACCGTTGACGTGGTCGTGGCTGTCAAAGAGAAGGGGATGAAGGAAACAACAACGGAAAGCTAGACATATGGTATTGGTGATTTCCACGTTAGCGTTTTGGTGTCGGGGAGACATTGGATGACACCGAATTTGGACCAGAAAAAGTGGACAAGGGACTTTGGTATCATCATATTATTAGTCAAAAAATAACTTTTTAACTTTTTATGATTGTTTAATTTTTACAATTTAGGTTTGCCATTTTGGGTTTAAAGATTGGGCAAGGGACTTATAGCAATGCGTACAAAGACGGGGATCTACTAACAGGTAAAATAATGGCAATAAAAAAAGTAAGTTTGACAATTTGAAGCAAGAGAGTGTAAAGTTCATGGCTAGAGAGATTCTTGTTTTAAGAAAGCTTGAACATTCTAATGTGATCAAGCTTGAAGGTTTAATTACTTCAAGAATATCTTGTAGCCTTTGCTTTGTTTTTGAATATATGGAGCATGATCTCGCTGGCCTAGCTGCCTGTCAAGGAGTCAAGTTCACTGAGCCTCATGTAATAATTCTTTCTTCAAATTGAATCTTAGTTCTTATTCTTACTGCTCATGTTGATTTTTGTTGGGTGTGTTCTTTTAAATGATTTGTACTTTTTATCGGAGGTTTGGGTTCATTTCTCTGTTCAGTTCTTGCTTTCTTAACTGAAGTTTTGGAAATATATGATTCTTGCACTCCTTTATTTTTGTTGTTGTGGGCATTTAATGTTACCCATATATTTTTAAGCTACTTGGGTCTTATACCCAGTGATTTTTAATTCAAACTTTGAGTGTTTTGAACTTTTTATATCTTTGTTTTTGTACTAATTTTGGTATGAATCTCCATGTCGCCGCAGAGATACCGATTACAGCACCTAAATAGGAGGTGAGGCCCTTGGCAACTGCGGCGTTTGATATGACATATTGGTTTATTAAGTTGGCTTCGACCAAGAATGCAACAAACTCACCGAAAGTACGGTCGACGATAGGCACATGAACGACAAACACACCGACTCCAACCAGACCTTCAATTCGAAGTCAAAACGGGCCTTTACCCGACTGAATTTTTTGTGGGAGAAATAAAGAAAGGATGCACGTTGAGCAAACCGATTAGGGGTATGAGCAAACCGATTATCGGGTACCCGGGTTTTGCAGGTATCCAGTTCTTTTAGGTCAGGTTATGGGCCGAAGTTTTAATACCCGAAATTTTTAGATACCCGGATATGAACACTCCTACTTGTGACACAGTTTTCATCTATCTTTATGGTAGTTTGGCGTTTGTGTAGTAATAATCATAGTGCAACTCTAATAAGAGAAGGTTGTCTGTTTCGTATGATTAGATCCCTTTTGTGGTAGTTTGTCAATACCGTCTGAACCGTTAGCGAGCAATCAGCAAGATTTATTTTCTTGATCTCCACTCTCGCATCAATATAGTGTCTAGTAGGGGTGGGAAAAACTCGACTCGTAAAAATTTCGAGTCTGAGTTTTCCCAGCTCGAAAAGAAAAAAAAAATCAAATTTTACAGCTTTGCGATTCAGTCCCTGATTTTCTTTTTCTTTAATTCCTCTTTCATTTTAAGTTCATTTTTGACAAAATTTGAAGCACATGTTCCTATAACACTATAGAACGTCTATTTAGCTTTAATTCATATTTTTAAAAATAATTTTTCTCTTTTTGTAACTTAGTCCCTCAACTTTGTATGATTTCCTCATTTCTTCAATTCTCCCTTCGTGTTAAGTCCATTTTGACTAAATTTGAACCAAATATTCTTAAACTACTTTAGAATACGTATTTATATTCAATTCATATTTTTGAATATAAATTTCCTATTTTTTTCAATTTAGACCCTCAACTTTGTATGATTTTCTCATTTCTTCAATTCATCCTTTTAAGTCCATTTTAATCAATTTTAAACAACATGTTCCACTACCACTATATTATATATATGTAACTTCAATTCATATTTTTAACTAAAATATTCTTTTTGCAATTTAGTTTCTTAACTTTACATTTCATTCAATTCGGTCCTTCAACTATATTTTTTGTAAATCCTTTCTTCTCGTCAATTCCTTGAATACTTTATACTCCTACCAATATTTTATCCTCAAAAGTTCTTTCCTTAAAAATATTGTCATAGATATATTTTTAGAATTTTAGACTATTTTTTTACTAAACAACAATACAAATCTTACTCACATGTGAAAAAGAATATGGATATATATATATATGTACCTTATATGATTAGAGAAAGTCGTTTAAACTAGAATCAATCGATACTATAACATTATAAATAATTACAATTAAATTTGTACAGAAACTTGACGACCCGACTCAACTCAAATTTCATAAACTATAATCGAATAAAAAAAAATTCAAATAAAGTTTGAGTCATAAAATAGGGTTTGTCAACTCAAATAGCTTGAATTTTTTTTACTCGATCGAATACTCACCCATGCTGTTTAGTTGGAAAAGACAAAAAGATTTGATAATGATTAAATTTTCTATAAAAGATGAAAGATATATTCAAATGAATATTTAATTTTTTTTCTTCTCGTTCTTTAAGTTTTACATGTTTATCTCATTTAATATAAGACGGAGTGTTATTAGATTAGATGATCGTAGGAGATAAAGAAAAAGGAAAAGAAAAAAAAAAAGACTGAAGAATGGGAATGCTTGGTGGGGAAGTATGGGGAGTTTCTTATCCCCTATTCTCATATCCAATCTTGATATACTTTTGTAGCTCTATGTCCGAGATGAAACTTTAAGGAAGTAAATATAAATATAATAAAATAGGATTAAGACTTATTTATCAAGTCATAAATATAAATTTTTAAAATTTGAGGATTATGATTCATTATGCCTAATTTTGAAATTAATGAGAATCTAATTATTATTTAAATAGAAAAAATGTTAGACTTAATTTTCTTAATTTCAAATAAATGGGGACCTTAGGAGTATTTAAACCTAATGCTATGCCGTGAGGTTGAGCATTTTGCTCTTAATGAACGCATAGCTTATGATTGGGGTGGTCCTATAAAGACAATATTGACGAATTCACCGAATTTAAAGGATTGACAACTAAGTGTTCTTAATAAGTTTAACATGTAGATGTGGTCCTGTTGTAATACAAGTTGAGTCGCCCTATAGGGAGGCGAGGCTAGGAATTTATCTAAGAGATGTCATTTTTTTAAACGATAACTAAGAGGAGTTAAATATTTATAATGGAGTGTCATGTTATTTGTAAAGAGGTGTTAATTCTATATATTTTATACTTTTATATGCAAATTATAAAAAAATTACAATTTTCAAAAAAAAAAATGGGTGTCAACAGACGCCCTATTTGTACATGTGGCTCCGCCCATGCCCCTATATATATATATATATATATATATATATATTATTTTTTAGATTACTATCACATACACATGTGGTGAATTTTTTTATTTCTAGAAGCGTCTTAATTTAGTGTTTACGGTTTAGAGTTTAGGAGTTTAGTGTAGGGGTTTAGAATTTAGTTTTTAGGGTTAAAATTTAGGGTAATATAGTTAGATATTTATGTTTTAATTTATAAACCCTAAATTTTAACCATGAACCTAAAATTCTATGAACAACCCTTAAATTCAAAAGCGTTATACTTAAATTTCTAATCTTTAAACGAAACATTTAAATCTTAAAATTAAGGTGTTTGTGTAAATAAAATTTTTACAAGCGCTTGTGCATGAAATAATTATTTTTTTTCCAAGAAAACATTAATCATAGGAATTATAGGACCACATCTACATGTTAAATGGCCTATGTCGTCTCACGGCATATACCCTTTCTGTCTTTTTAAATAGACATTTAAAGGTTCTTCTTACGCGTGGAAAATGTGTACATTTTCTTAACATTACTTTATGAACACATGGTACTGTATCGACAAGGACAGAAGAATGAATATTCTAGTCCCAGTTCTATAATTTAGATTTCTTTACTGAAATCTCAGCTGAACAACTCCCATATGATCGGTTTTCAGGACAAGAACCGGCTTCTGACCATCTTCCTATGTTTCTCATATACGTATTTTTATTTACTACAGATTGTAATGTCAACCTATAAGTTAAGCCATGAAAATACGTTGTTATCTACGTATGTAATGAATCTATTCTGCCAACCGCTCACCATTTGGCTTTGTCTTTTGACCCTGTATTGACTTATGCTTCGTTTTCGTCAACAAGAAATTCGACATATTATCAATTCAACTGTTTTGGTTTTTAACTATAATATATCCGACTCATTAATTGACTAAAATCGAATTTTACAAAGGCCTATAAAACGACCCTCAAAATTCAGTTTTTCTGTTCACAAGGACATAATTAGAACCTTTAACCTTGTAACGATTGAAGTAAACAAACAAACCATGTCCCTTTCTTATGTAATTATTTAAAATATTAGTACATATGGAAATCATGTTGCTATGGTTCCTGGATTTTTATGTAACAATCCAAGTAAAAGAAACAAATTGGCTTTTTATGAAATTCAAGTTGAGTCGTATTTTATATGGATAGAAATCCCTTTCTTATGTAACAATCGAAGTAAAAAAAAAAAACAAATCATGTCCCTATCTCGATCAAACCAGAATCTAAGGAAACGAAAAGAAAATGAAAATATGCTGTTCTGGTCCCTGGATTTTTTATGTTTTTGGCCTGATTTCAATGCCTTCAATTATAACCCCGCCTTTAAGCTGATGGCCCTTTGTTTCCATCAAACTCATTTTCACTTCATCACTGGTTTCCCCATTGAAGAACTCGCCGAGCTCCATCTCCATCCACCCATCTTCTCTTCTACTCATAACCCTACCGTCTCCTTTAATCACCCTCGATTTCATCATCTGTTCCCTGTTGGAATAAAAAAGGGTCTCCAGTTGTTGTTTCTTGGTGTCTTGGCATCGCAGATAAGCCGTGTTGTTGGACGTTTGGCTCCCAATTTCGACCGATGACTCCGATGGTATTGAATCGAGCCCGTATGATCTTTCGGTGGTTTTAAGTATCAGATAAGCTCCGTATCTTGTGTTGGGAGAAAGCTTTCTGGTTCTGATTCTGCCACTGATTTCCAGCCAGCTTGTGGTTATGAGTTCAGCCACCTCCGAGAATCTGAAGACAAGAAAATGTTGTATAAGGGGACTAAATACTTAAACTGGATATAGTAAAAGGACTAAAATCAGAAATTGACCATATATGTGTTACTACATCAAAATGGGAAACTCAAACTACAGACCTCGATTCAGGGATGGATTTCCAAACCCAACACATTGGATCATCGCTCCAAGTTATAGAAAGCTCCCTTGCTGATAAAATGTATGATATTCTTCCACTTGATCTCTCTAGTTTCATACTCTGCATTTGCATGGAAAATGTTATGAGAAAAACAAATTAAACATCATCAAATTCATAAGCTTTCCTTTCGGGTTGATCGGAAACTAACCATTTTGCCATCAGCAATAAGAAGAGGGTTGCAGAGGTGGAAATAAAGCTCCTTCTTTGAACAATCACACACGATTTCACGGTAATCAGATGGTAAGAACTTGCCCCAGACCGTATCGGAATCCGCGGCGGATCGAAAAATAGTCGAAACCAACGATGATTTACATGCGTCGGAAGGAGATGTGAGGGACAGAATGACAGAAACGCAGCTCTCTGGCAGCATGTCCAGCTCAAAAACTTCCATTTTTTATTTGAAAAAACCAAGGAAAGAATCAAAGATTGCAATGGAAGAATGTGTAGATTTGCAGGGAAAGTGAGGAGTAATAAAGACGGGTAAGAAGAAGCAAAGCAAGGGACTGTTCATTACAAATTTCATCGAAACTTCGCTATCGTGTGTTTTTCGTGACCCTATGAATACACAAGTCTGAAAAGGTAAAAAACATAGCACAACACTGTTGAGAGGAATTAATTTAATATTTTTCAAAAAAACCAACTTGCTGACTTTGTAATATATTAGTACATTTTTATATAGTAATTAATAAAATTTTTGAACTCAACGAGTGGGTCTAATAAAAAAATTGACATTTTTTTTAAAAGATCTGTGTTCAAACACATGTAAACCTTGTTAAAAGTGTAGAGAAAATTATAAATAAGTACATATAATCACATCAGTATATTTAAAAAATAATAAAATCTTTAATTTATTTTTTTTGAATAACTTCTTAAAATGAACATTATTTTTTTTATTGAAACTACTTATTGGATTCAAAATCTCCAATAGTTATAGGCGGCTAAATTAAATTTCAGAATTTCCAAACCTTTAGCTCAGCAACAGAGCAAGTCCTCGTCGGCTAAATTAAATAATTCTTAAAAGAATAATACACACCGGTTGAGTGAATTCACTTGGTAAAAGGGGTTGTATCTTTCAATTGTACAAGAACACGTATGTTTCACTATAATTATGTTCTTCATTATTTTTTATTAGATAGAGATATTATATTTTTATATCAGGATTCGAACTCATATAAAATAAAGTAATAAACACATTTTTAATACTAGGCCAATTAATAAATTTATACTTTTCATTATTTTTAAAAAATATCTTTGGAGTCAAAATTATTTATTGAAAAAATCAATACAACATGCATCTTTTCAAATTTTCTTGATATTTTTTATATAATAGATGCTATCACCTATATAATTATACACGACAAAATTGTTTTATCTTAAAAGGAATATTTTTATAATTTGACATATGAAATGTTATCTTTGGTTTTATCCGATGATTAATAATTTGATATTTTTTAGATAATAGTAGTTAAAAACAATACTTGTAATTTTTTTATTGAAATCAAAAAATATATATGTCTGTCATCCACGTTAGAATAAATAGAGTTTACCGAAAAATTTACTGGTGGAGGAAGACTTCCTAGAGATAAAAGATATGGAGTTAAAAAGAGTAAAGAAACTGATCTTTTGTGTATAATCCAACATTCTCAAATACTATCAGTTTTGATACGTAAACCAAATAATACGACGCATAACAAAACTTCTTAGATTCATGGAGCTATAGAACAACAAATATGTTATCATGCTTGCATATGTAGGATTGAAATATTTTTCAAAAACTAAAATTTTTAGCTATTAACTTTAACAAAAGCGTTTTTAAACAAAATTATACATTTGTCAATTTCCTCATTCATATAATTAATTATTTTATATTTTCAAAATAATATCTAAAACGAACATTTTCTATATTAAGAAAACATCTTTTTTTCACTTTCAAACACATCTAATTACTATAAAAATCTTAAACGATTTTTAGTATACATGTTAAAAATCTATGCAAAACCCTAGTCTAGCTCCATACGGCAACCCATCGGGCAGGCCTCCAAAGGCCGTCGAGCACATTGGACAGGTTGCGACGAGGGAGAGGCCTGGCTCTCCGATTGCGCCTGATGATTTGAGCCAGGCGAAGAGACCGAAGAAAGCGTGCGAGCAGAATGAGAACGTGGCCATAGAGGCCGATGTTTGCATGGATGGCGATAATGGTTTACCTGAGAAAGGGCATACGGTGCCTGATTCTGCCAAGGGTGTAGCGTCTAGTGCGAATGGGGAGGCGAAGCCTTTATATGGCAGTATGGTTGGTAAAACTGCAGTTGATATGAACGATGGTGAATCAGATTTTGGGTTTAGTACTGATGATGTGGTTGTGCTTGAAGAAGATTGCATTGTGAATGACTCTGGGTGGACTGTAACACCCCGAAAACTGGTCTAATCGGAATTAGGTTTCGGTGATTGAAAATTTTGTATCGGACTGGTTCAATCAATGTTTTGACTCCTTTATTGCAGAAAGTAAAAAATAAGTTATCTGGTTGGTCCACAAAATCATTATCCCTTATTGGCCGTGTAGTGCTAGCTAAGGTCGTGCTTTCTGCGATTCCTTCGTATGTTATACAGACGACTTTTCTACCTCGAAAGGTGTGCATGGAAGTGGAAAGGCTCATTCGTAATTTTATTTGGGGTTGTACTCTTGATACACCTGTGATTCATCTTCTCAATTGGGAGACTGTACAATAACGGTTGAATGAATGTGGATTAGGGCTCAAGGTGTTGCATCGACAAAATGAGGCATTTCTTGTGAAAGTAATCTTCCGTTTGTTGGCTAATGGGGAATAATTGTGGATCCGTTTGCTTCGCGAAAATTATAGATGGAGAGCGAATGGGGATGAGCCAGTTTTGAGGTCGAATTGCTCTCGCCTTTTGCGTGGCATTTGTTTGGTTTGAAAGGATGTGCGCGCCCATGCTTCGTAGAATATTGGTGATGGTACTCGTATTAATTTCTGGATGGATTTGTGGTTGGGCAGATTTGGTCCACTTTGGAACCATTTTCGGCCCTAGCAATGTGTCGATAAGACTAATATTATGATGTTGGAGATGGTAAGCCACAGTGGGTAATGGAAATGGCATATGTTCGAACACCTTGTTACTCGATAGGTTTTTTTGCATACCACTACTGTGAAACCAGTTGTGCAGAGCTGTGTTTTGGATAGTTTGGGGTGGTTTCCATTGGCGTCTAAGAGCTTTACAAGACGTTGTGCATATAACATACGAAATGGTGTTTGTTTTGGTCTTTTCGAACCTATTTGTAGAGTTATAGCTCGTTATAAGGGGATGCCGCGTATTCTTTATTTTCGTTGGTTGGCTTGCCATGATAAACTGTAACGCCCCAGTTTTAGGGCTTAGCGGTTTGGTGGTTTATTAGACGGTCTGGTGGATCGGAGTAGAGATTCGAGTCGGTTTCGGGATTGAATATTTTTGGTGTTGGAAAATTTATGGAAAAATGCTCAAAAAATCATTATTAATTATGTATTTAATAATGGTGGAATCAATTTTGAAAAATTAGTTTTGGAAGATGGACATTTTGGTTAGTGACCAAAATGAAAGTTTTGAAAACTGTGATTTTCTAGTGACTAAAATGAAAAACGATCAAATACTTAGAATCTTTAAGGAGCTATTTTACCCATTGGTTTATGATGATTTCTCCCTTAACTTAACTGATTTTAACATGTGTTTCAATTAGTAATTAAAGAGGATTTTGTTAAAAAGTTAGTTATCTTTTCTAAAACAAAAATCACGTCATTTTCTCTCGACTTTTTCCCTCCATTCTCTCCTCAGCCAAACACTCAGGTTTTCATCAAATTTCCAGAGGTGAGGTGGTTTCTAACTTGATTTTATTGTTTCAAATTATTTTATAAAGATTGTTTATACAAAATCTTACAATAATCTTGTGTTTTCTTAGCTTTTCACAAATCAATTGGGGGAGAAACTTCACAATAGGGGTAAGGTCCGAGATCTCCTCTATTGTATGGTTCTTTACTGAAATTCCCAAGCATTTGATCCTTGTTTTTGTGTTTCTAATCTGATTTTGATGATTTTCCAATGTTTCAATGAGTTATTTGGGGAAAATGAATTAATTCACGAATTGGATCTAATTTCCAGTAATTAAGGATGCTTTGATTTATATTTTGGATGTTTAATAATGTTGATAAGTGATTTTTATCAATAGAATCCCGAAACTTAAGAATCTCTATTTGTTTAGGTTATTAGATTTGTGGTTTTGTGGTGTTTCTTTGGTTGTAAGGTTGTTGGAGGTGGTAGGTTGTTTTGGATCTGTTTTTAGATGTGTTTTGATGTTGAAAGCGATGTTAGTTTGATAGATGTTGGCTGGGTTATGAGTTGAAGTGTTTTGGCTATATTTTAGGTTTTTGTGGAGGGTTAATTGTGAAGGTGTTGTGGAAATTCGAGAAGGATTGTAGTTGCTGTGTTTAGAATGCATTATGATGCATTAATCCTCTGTTGTTTTATGGTAAAAATAGGGGAGGTTGATCCAGAAGTGATTGAAAAAGTGTTGGAGGTTTCAGATACTTGATTTCGCATCGACGAATCGAGGTTTTGCTTATCAGTGAGTGAAAACGTGGTTTAAAGCGTTTTGATGTTATGAGAATAGAGTTTTAGGAGTTAAGGTAGAGCTTGAAACGCTTACCTAGACTCGAAAGTAAGTATAAAGTGGTT
Source organism: Hibiscus mutabilis (assembly GCA_019671005.1). Classification (NCBI taxonomy): domain Eukaryota; kingdom Viridiplantae; phylum Streptophyta; class Magnoliopsida; order Malvales; family Malvaceae; genus Hibiscus; species Hibiscus mutabilis. Next base: position 4,623,988 of record CM033744.1, read on the forward strand.
TTCTCTCTCGGTCGTGCTAGTTTGAAATGGTTTTATGCACTTGTTTTGATTTACATGTTACCTACCGTTAAGCATGCTTTAAAGTATACGATATACTGTTTTTAAGCATGTTTTGCTGAAGGATGCACATGGTAAGTGATCCTTGTAAGTATGGTTTATACTTGTGCTTTAAAGCATGGTTGTTGCTTTGGAAATGGCTTGGTTTAATGCTTGGTAAAACAGTGAGGTAAATGTTATTTGGTTAATTATATTGGCAAGTGATATGGTTTTAAAATTGTTATCGGATATAGTTGGCCATCCATAGGATTGAGTGCACTGTAAATAAGTCGCCTTGGATGTTGAGGAGTTTATACGGAGTACCGAATACTCCATCTAAGTACCCTAATGGTAGAGGGGTTAAACAGTACTGAATACTCCCGTTAGTGGGTTAAGCATCTAACTGATGAGAGGGATTGGTGTTCCTGTGGGTTGAAAGTGTACCCGGTTGATATTGTACCCGGTTGTTAGTGTACCACGATTGTAATTGTATCACTATTTCGGTTGAGATGGCTTGAAGTGTTGGGTTAACACTTATTGAATCCGTGTATCCGATGAACTCTTTTGTTATTGAACTTTTTAATGATCACTTGAAAGCCAATATAATTGTTAATGTATTATTGAAATGTTTTTGTTGTATAATGCGATTTATACATATTACTCCTTAAGCTTTGCATTTGGTAGTAATGCATGGGAAGGCTTAAGTGGAGGGTTAGCAATGTGACTTGCTATTGATTAATGATACATGTAGCATATGGTTTAATATATTGGTTTAAATGATGTAAAATGCATGTTTAAAAAGGGGCATGATGACGTTTTAAAGGATGATGTTAAGTAAATGGTTTTAAATGCATTGATGATGTTTGCTTTTGAGTATTCCTCACTAAGCTTTGTGTACTTACGCTCTCATTGTCCATCAATGCAGATAATTGAGGTCTTGGAAGGCAGCAAAAAGTAAGGGGATCTTGGCAAGACTTGTTTCCAAAGTATGTTTTGGTTTAGACTATAATGAATAATGGCAATGGGGCACTTGTTATGTTTTGGGAGATGTTTTGTGGAACTCCCTATTTGAGCATGTTTCATTAGTTGCTCTTGGTTTATAAATGGCCTCTAAGAATTATTTTTGGTGCTGATTTATCTTTTGATATGTTGGTTGAATACATATTAGGAAGCATACCTATAGATTTCCTTTTTGATGCATGAATCCTTGTTGTGTTGTTAGAATTGTGATGATAGTTGGCATGAGATATGTTTGGCATGTTGGTATTGTGTTTAAAGCGTGTTAGAGTGGTTTGAGTATACTTTTGGGATGAAAAATCAGCCAAATGTGACATTACAGGCCCAGGCGTACCGATACGCGGGGGATCGTATCGGTACGGCTAGGCAATTTTAGGCTTGTGAGATCGGTACAGGTCTTGTGTGTTTCAATACGCCTAGGCAAATTTGGCCTGGCGTACGATACGGGGATGGGCGTTTTGATACGAGTTTTACCCTTGGAATTCACTTTTTCTTCTCGGATCTCGCGTACCGAAACACCTGAGAGTCCGTATCGGTACAGTTTAAAATATTTCAAAAGTTAGGTAATTCAGTTAGGCGTATCAGTACAGGCTTATCGTATCGATACAGATGACCGTTTATTTTGTTAATGTCACTTTTGGGCAGTTTTGCTTTCTTTGTATTTTAGTCCATGATTCTTGCCAATGCAATTGTATGTGATAGAATGATTGGATTGAGCTAAATTTGAAATGAAAGATTGGAACCTGACTAATTAAATGTTGGTAACCTAAAAGTGAGCTTTAACCCTGAAATTATGTGTATTTACAATTTGGTCCCTAAATTGTAAATATGATCAATTGGATGTCAAATTGATGTCTGATTAAGTTAGGGTTACGCCTGATGTCCGCACAAACATGTAGGATTAATAATTGGCATCTAGATAAGATAAAAAGGAAAAAAATAGACCGGGTTTGGTTGTATTTCTTTGGTTTGCTACGGTAAACCTAATGTAGCCTTATTGGTTCGGTTGGGCATCTGAGCCGGGTCAAGGGGGTTACTTTTGGTGGTATCAGAGCCAGGTTTGGTTCATTTGGGAGGTTGTTGTGTTGTTGCCATGTTTGATTTGTACGATGATTGTTGTATGTACGCTGGTTGATATGCACAGTGATTGATATATGAATGTTGGTTGTTGTATACTATGTTGGGGAAGTTTTGGGGTACCCATTTCCTTATTATTATTATAGTCTAGAAAGTTTTGGTTTTTGAAATGAAAGTCTTGGATCCTTGCTTGAGACTGGCCTGATTGTTTTGTTTTGAAATGATTATCATAACTTAGATATATTTTAGCACGATAGGACCGAGGAGAGAGTTGCGATCTAGTGCGTTTGCTACTGCCATTGGGCTGGGTGTTGAAGGGGATATTGTGCCTCCTAGAGGGTTACCACCGCCCCCACCTAATTCACCTGAGGGAGTGGAGCAAGTACCATCTGCGTCGGCTGGGCCAGGGATGGGTAATATGGCACCGCAGATACAGGCCATAACTGGTGCATTTCATGCAGTAGTTGCGGTGTTCGTGTGCCAGTACTACCGGTTGAAGGGCAAGGTTTTCCGCTTGAGCGTCTTCGTAGTTTGGGTGGAGTTGAGTTTTGATGGTTATCACCTGAGGCTTTTAAGGGCTGGTTGGCCAGTACTAAGAGGATCTTGGGCGGATGGGGTGCACCGATGCTCATAAGTTGGGTTGTGTTGTTTCCCTGCTGCAAGGTGATGCTTACGCATGATGGACTACCATAATATTCGGTATGGCGATGGATGATGTGACTTGGGAGTTCTTCTGTGAAGCTTTTGAAGAAGAAGTTTTGGGAGTTCGATATTAGGATGAGAAAAAGCGTGAGTTTATGGCTTTGGTGCATGACAGTATGTACATTGCGAGCATGAGGTGCAGTTCGTGAGCTTGAGTCAGTATGCACATGAATTGGTTCTTGACGAGCGTACTCGATGTGATCATTTTCGTTATGGGCTTGTATAGGATGTTAAGACATACATGATTGCTGCTGATTACACCGACTTTGATATGTTGGTTTCGCGAGCCAAGAATGTGGCTAAATTTGGGTTTGGCATATGGATTGCGAGGTTCTAGCTTGGGTAAGAGAGCTGTTGTAGGACGTAGAGTCCAGGGGCAGGGTGCCCAGGTCAGAGCGCCATTCAGCACTTGTTAGGTTTGTGGATCTCGACATCATTTGAGGCAAGATTGCCCGCGTTTGGCCAGGGAGGGTCAGCCACCTGCGCCTGTGGTGGCTAATGCTTGTTAGAGTTGTGGGCCAGGCGACCATCAAAAGCATGATTGTCCGTTGTTGGCTCGAGGTGGGCGGGTTACTGTACTTGTTGTTACTCCGCGGTGGGGTCGTGGGCGTGAGACCGTTTAGCATCGTCATCCTGTTGCTATCCAGCCTGAGGGAGGTGGACCGACTAGAGTATATGCTCACCACGAGGGTCGCAATGACACCGATGTGATTGCAGGTACTTTTACCCTACAGTCTATATCATTGTATTTGTTGGTTGATTCTAGTTTTACGCATTCATACATTTTGAGTGAGCATGCTGAGCTGCTTGATATATCTGTTAAAATTCTTAATGTGGGTGTTAGAGTGACAAGTTCTCTTGGGGAGACAGTCATGGTTAGGAGGTTGTATCGTAGGTGTCTGTTGATGGTCCAGGGACATGTGTTTGCCGTGGACTTGATGGAGTTACCATTCTATAGTTTTGATATGATTTTGGGTATAGATTGATTGACCGAACATCAGGAGGTGGTGGATTTTAAGACCAAATGGATATCCTTGAGGTTGTCGGATAATTATGAGGTGGTGGTTGTTGGCGAGAATGCCAATTTATTGCCTAATGTTGTTTTAGCTTTGGAAGCAAGTCGAATTTGGATTTGGGATGTCAGGCTTATTTAGCCTATGTTATGAATCCTGGATCAAAGGAGTTGAGGGTGCAGGATGTTCGCATCGTATGTGAGTTTCTTTGTGTTTTTCCGAATGAATTATCAGGGTTACCACTTAACCGTGAGGTAGAGTTTGGCATCGAGTTCTTTGCGGGTATGGTACAGGTATCTATTGCTCCGCACTGCATGGCTCGAAGGAATTTAAGGAGTTTAAAATGCGATTGCATGAGTTCTTGACCGTGGGTTCATTAGACCAAGTATTTCGCGGTGGAGAGCGCTGGTGTCTTTGTTTGTTAAGAAGAAAGATGGTACGTTGCAGATGTGTATAGATTACTGGCAGCTGAATAAGTTGATAATAAAGAACAAGTATCCCTTATTGCGTATAGATGACCTGTTTGATCAGTTCGGGGGAGCCTCAGTGTTTTCCAAGATAGATTTGAGGTCGGGTACTACGGTTAAAGGAGAAGGAGGTGGATGTGCCTAAAAGCAGACTTTTTAAATGCAGGTACGGGCATTACGAGTTTCTTGTGATGCCGTTTGGTTTGACCAATGCTCTAGCTGCTTTTATGGACATGATGAACCGAGTGTTCCATGAGTTTTTGGACCAGTTTGCGGTTGTGTTTATCAATGATATCCTTGTATACTATCGTACCGAGGAGGATCATGATAGCTATTTGCGGATCGTGCTTCAAAAGTTGGTGGAGAATCGGTTGTATGCTAAGTTAAGCAAATGTGAGTTCTGGCTTAAGAAAGTTGTGTTTCTCGGGCATGTTGTGTTAGCCAAATGAATCCGTGTTGATCCACATAAGGTAAAGGCTGTAATGAGTTAGAAAGAGCCCAAGTCCGTGGTGGAGGTTAGGATTTTCCTCAGTTTGGCGGGTTACTACCGAAGATTTGCGAGGGGTTCTCTAGTTTGGCAGCTCCGTTAACAAAGTTGTTATAGAAGAATGTTCATTTTGAGTGGACGGAGGATAGATAGCGAGCTTTTGAAAAGTTGATGGAAGCCTTGACGCGAGCTCCAGTCTTGGTTCAACTAGAATCGGGAAAGGAGTTCGTTGTTTATAGTGATGCGTCATATGTTGGGCTTGGTTGTGTGTTGATGCAGGAGGGTAAGGCAGTGGCGTATACATCTAGGCAGTTAAAGGTGCATGAACGTAACTACCCTACTCACGATCTTGAACTTGCAGTTATTGTGTTTGCCTTGAAAATCTGGATGTATTATCTTTATGGTGAGAAATGTGTGGTTTATACGGATCATAAGAGTTTAAAATATCTGATGTCATAGAAGGAGCTGAATCTTAGGCAACGTAGATGGTTGGAGTTGCTTAAAGATTATGATCTGACCATTGAATATCATCCGGGGAAAGCCAATGTTGTAGCGGATGCTTTGAGTAGGAAAGCGGTTGTGGAGCTGAGAGCCATGTTTGCTCGGTTGAGTGTGACGGTGTGAGGGGTTTGTTGGCTGAGTTGTAGGTGAAGTCGTCTTTGTCACATATGATTAAGAAGAAGCAACTATATGATGAGAGTTTGGTACCTCATGTGGAAGATTTCGGGGATGGAAATCCTACAGAATTTCATTTCAACGATGATGGGGTATTGTGTTTCAAAGGTCGAATAGTGGTGCCTGAGGATGAAGAGTTGAGACGTACTATTTTGAGTGAGGCACACGCTAGTCCTTTTGCTATGCATCCCGGTAGTACTAAAATGCATCTAGGGTTGAAGGAGGAGTACTATTGGGTTGGAGTGAAAAGGGATGTGGCTGATTTTGTTGCTCGGTGTATGGTTTGTCAGCGGGTGAAAGCTGAGCATCAGTTCCCTTCCGGGTTGTTGCAACCATTAAGAATATCGAAATAAAAGTGGGAAAGAATCACCATGGATTTTTTTTGGGCTCCTTTGACGCCGACCAAAAGGATTCCATTTGGGTGATTGTGGATCGGTTTACGAAGTGTGTGCATTTTGTGCCAGTGCATACTACGTATACCTTGGATAAGTTGGTTGAATTGTACATCTTTGAAATAGTGCATTTGCACGGGGTGCCCAAATCTATAGTTTTGAATAAGGATCTACGGTTCACCGCAATGTTTTGGGTGATTTTGCATCGTGCTTTGTAAACCCAGTTGAGTTTTAGTACCTCGTACCATCATCAGACGGATGGCCAGTCGAAACGCGTGATTTAGGTTCTCGAGGATATGTTGAGGTGTTGTGTTATTGAGTACGAGGAACGCGTGAGAAAGCTTGATTTTTCGTTGGTGGAGTTTGCTTACAATAACAGTTATCATGCTAGCATACAGATGGCACCTTATGAGATGTTGTACGACATAGAGTGTCGTATGCCCGTGTGTTGGGCAGAAGCGGGGGAAAAGTTTGTGTCGATGCCCAATATTTTGAAAGGCACAACTAAAAAGGTAAAGTTGATATGTGAGCGCTTAAAAGCAGCTGCAGATCGCCAGAAATCTTATGCAGATTTGAAACGTAGGGATATAGAGTACGCTGTGGATGATAAGGTGTTTTTGAAAGTGTCGCCCTGGAAGAAGGTGATGCGGTTTGGGGTCATGATGACGTTTTAAAGGATGATGTTAAGTAAATGGTTTTAAATGCATTGATGGTGTTTGTTTTTGAGCATTCCTCACTAAGCCTTGTGTGCTTACGCTCTCATTGTCCATCAATGCAGATAATTGAGGTCTTGGAAGGCAGCAAGAAGCAAGGGGATCTTGGCAAGACTTGTTTCCAAAGTATGTTTTGGTTTAGACTATAATGAATAATGCAATGGGGTACTTGTTGTTGTTTTGGGAGATGTTTTGTGAAACTCCTATTTGAGCATGTTTCATTAGTTGCTCTTGGTTTATAAATGGCCTCTAAGAATTATTTTTTGTCTTTGATTTATCTTTTGATAAGTTGGTTGAATACATATTAGGAAGCATACCTATAGATTTCCTTTTTGATGCATAAATCCTTGTTGTGTTGTTAGAATTGTGATGCTAGTTGGCATGAGATATGTTTGGCATGTTGGTATTGTGTTTAAAGCATGTTGGAGTGGTTTGAGTATACTTTTGGGATGAAAAATTAGCCAAATGTGACATTACGAGCCCAGGCGTATGGATACGTGGGGATCGTATCGGTACGGCTAGGCAATTTTAGGCTTGTGGGATCGGTACAAGTCTTGTGTGTTTCAATACGCCTAGGCAAATTTGGCCTGGCGTGCCCGATCTGAGGATGGGCGTTTCAATACGAGCTTTAGCCTATGGAATTCACTTTTTCTTCTCGGATCCCGCGTATCAAAACACACGAGAGTCCGTATCAGTACGGTTTAAAATATTTCAAAATATTTAAAAGTTAGGTAACGGTGGGGTGGTGTACATAAGCGGTGTTTCAAACCGTACAGATGCGGGCTTATCGTATCGATACAGATGACCGTTTATTTTGTTAATGTCACTTTTGGGCAGTTTTGCTTTCTTTGTATTTTAGTCCATGATTCTTGCCAATGCAATTGTATGTGATAGAATGATTGGATTGAGCTAAATTTGAAATGAAAGATTGGAACCTGACTAATTAAATGTTGGTAACCTAAAAGTGAGCTTTAACCCTGAAATTATGTGTATTTACAATTTGGTCCCTAAATTGTAAATATGATCAATTGGATGTCAAATTGATGTCTGATTAAGTTAGGGTTACGCCTGATGTCCGCACAAACATGTAGGATTAATAATTGGCATCTAGATAAGATAAAAAGGAAAAAAATAGACCGGGTTTGGTTGTATTTCTTTGGTTTGCTACGGTAAACCTAATGTAGCCTTATTGGTTCGGTTGGGCATCTGAGCCGGGTCAAGGGGGTTACTTTTGGTGGTATCAGAGCCAGGTTTGGTTCATTTGGGAGGTTGTTGTGTTGTTGCCATGTTTGATTTGTACGATGATTGTTGTATGTACGCTGGTTGATATGCACAGTGATTGATATATGAATGTTGGTTGTTGTATACTATGTTGGGGAAGTTTTGGGGTACCCATTTCCTTATTATTATTATAGTCTAGAAAGTTTTGGTTTTTGAAATGAAAGTCTTGGATCCTTGCTTGAGACTGGCCTGATTGTTTTGTTTTGAAATGATTATCATAACTTAGATATATTTTAGCACGATAGGACCGAGGAGAGAGTTGCGATCTAGTGCGTTTGCTACTGCCATTGGGCTGGGTGTTGAAGGGGATATTGTGCCTCCTAGAGGGTTACCACCGCCCCCACCTAATTCACCTGAGGGAGTGGAGCAAGTACCATCTGCGTCGGCTGGGCCAGGGATGGGTAATATGGCACCGCAGATACAGGCCATAACTGGTGCATTTCATGCAGTAGTTGCGGTGTTCGTGTGCCAGTACTACCGGTTGAAGGGCAAGGTTTTCCGCTTGAGCGTCTTCGTAGTTTGGGTGGAGTTGAGTTTTGATGGTTATCACCTGAGGCTTTTAAGGGCTGGTTGGCCAGTACTAAGAGGATACTGGGCCAGATGGGGTGCACCGATGCTCATAAGTTGGGTTGTGTTGTTTCCCTGCTGCAAGGTGATGCTTACGCATGATGGACTACCATAATATTCGGTATGGCGATGGATGATGTGACTTGGGAGTTCTTCTGTGAAGCTTTTCAGAAGAAGTTTTTGGGAGTTCGATATTAGGATGAGAAAAAGCGTGAGTTTATGGCTTTGGTGCATGACAGTATGTCTGTTGCAGAGCATGAGGTGCAGTTCGTGAGCTTGAGTCAGTATGCACATGAATTGGTTCTTGACGAGCGTACTCGATGTGATCATTTTCGTTATGGGCTTGTATAGGATGTTAAGACATACATGATTGCTGCTGATTACACCGACTTTGATATGTTGGTTTCGCGAGCCAAGAATGTGGCTAAATTTGGGTTTGGCATATGGATTGCGAGGTTCTAGCTTGGGTAAGAGAGCTGTTGTAGGACGTAGAGTCCAGGGGCAGGGTGCCCAGGTCAGAGCGCCATTCAGCACTTGTTAGGTTTGTGGATCTCGACATCATTTGAGGCAAGATTGCCCGCGTTTGGCCAGGGAGGGTCAGCCACCTGCGCCTGTGGTGGCTAATGCTTGTTAGAGTTGTGGGCCAGGCGACCATCAAAAGCATGATTGTCCGTTGTTGGCTCGAGGTGGGCGGGTTACTGTACTTGTTGTTACTCCGCAGTGGGGTCGTGGCCGTAGACCGTTTTAGCATCGTCATACTGTTGCTATCCAGCCTGAGGGAGGTGGACCGACTAGAGTATATGCTCACCACGAGGGTCGCAATGACACCGATGTGATTGCAGGTACTTTTACCCTACAGTCTATATCATTGTATTTGTTGGTTGATTCTAGTTTTACGCATTCATACATTTTGAGTGAGCATGCTGAGCTGCTTGATATATCTGTTAAAATTCTTAATGTGGGTGTTAGAGTGACAAGTTCTCTTGGGGAGACAGTCATGGTTAGGAGGTTGTATCGTAGGTGTCTGTTGATGGTCCAGGGACATGTGTTTGCCGTGGACTTGATGGAGTTACCATTCTATAGTTTTGATATGATTTTGGGTATAGATTGATTGACCGAACATCAGGAGGTGGTGGATTTTAAGACCAAATGGATATCCTTGAGGTTGTCGGATAATTATGAGGTGGTGGTTGTTGGCGAGAATGCCAATTTATTGCCTAATGTTGTTTTAGCTTTGGAAGCAAGTCGAATTTGGATTTGGGATGTCAGGCTTATTTAGCCTATGTTATGAATCCTGGATCAAAGGAGTTGAGGGTGCAGGATGTTCGCATCGTATGTGAGTTTCTTTGTGTTTTTCCGAATGAATTATCAGGGTTACCACTTAACCGTGAGGTAGAGTTTGGCATCGAGTTCTTTGCGGGTATGGTACAGGTATCTATTGCTCCGTACAGCATGGCTCCGAAGGAATTTAAGGAGTTTAAAATGCAGTTGCATGAGTTCTTGACCGTGGGTTCATTAGACCAGTATTTCACAGTGGAGAGCGCCGGTGCTGTTTGTTAAGAAGAAAGATGGTACGTTGCAGATGTGTATAGATTACTGGCAGCTGAATAAGTTGATAATAAAGAACAAGTATCCCTTATTGCGTATAGATGACCTGTTTGATCAGTTCGGGGGAGCCTCAGTGTTTTCCAAGATAGATTTGAGGTCGGGGTACTACCGGTTAAAGGAGAAGGAGGTGGATGTGCCTAAAACAGACTTTCGTACGAGGTACGGGCATTACGAGTTTCTTGTGATGCCGTTTGGTTTGACCAATGCTCTAGCTGCTTTTATGGACATGATGAACCGAGTGTTCCATGAGTTTTTGGACCAGTTTGCGGTTGTGTTTATCAATGATATCCTTGTATACTATCGTACCGAGGAGGATCATGATAGCTATTTGCGGATCGTGCTTCAAAAGTTGGTGGAGAATCGGTTGTATGCTAAGTTAAGCAAATGTGAGTTCTGGCTTAAGAAAGTTGTGTTTCTCGGGCATGTTGTGTTAGCCAAATGAATCCGTGTTGATCCACATAAGGTAAAGGCTGTAATGAGTTAGAAAGAGCCCAAGTCCGTGGTGGAGGTTAGGATTTTCCTCAGTTTGGCGGGTTACTACCGAAGATTTGCGAGGGGTTCTCTAGTTTGGCAGCTCCGTTAACAAAGTTGTTATAGAAGAATGTTCATTTTGAGTGGACGGAGGATAGATAGCGAGCTTTTGAAAAGTTGATGGAAGCCTTGACGCGAGCTCCAGTCTTGGTTCAACTAGAATCGGGAAAGGAGTTCGTTGTTTATAGTGATGCGTCATATGTTGGGCTTGGTTGTGTGTTGATGCAGGAGGGTAAGGCAGTGGCGTATACATCTAGGCAGTTAAAGGTGCATGAACGTAACTACCCTACTCACGATCTTGAACTTGCAGTTATTGTGTTTGCCTTGAAAATCTGGATGTATTATCTTTATGGTGAGAAATGTGTGGTTTATACGGATCATAAGAGTTTAAAATATCTGATGTCATAGAAGGAGCTGAATCTTAGGCAACGTAGATGGTTGGAGTTGCTTAAAGATTATGATCTGACCATTGAATATCATCCGGGGAAAGCCAATGTTGTAGCGGATGCTTTGAGTAGGAAAGCGGTTGTGGAGCTGAGAGCCATGTTTGCTCGGTTGAGTGTGACGGGTGACGGGGGTTTGTTGGCTGAGTTGTAGGTGAAGTCGTCTTTGTCACATATGATTAAGAAGAAGCAACTATATGATGAGAGTTTGGTACCTCATGTGGAAGATTTCAGGGATGGAAATCCTACAGAATTTCATTTCAACGATGATGGGGTATTGTGTTTCAAAGGTCGAATAGTGGTGCCTGAGGATGAAGAGTTGAGACGTACTATTTTGACTGAGGCACACGCTAGTCCTTTTGCTATGCATCCCGGTAGTACTAAAATGCATCTAGGGTTGAAGGAGGAGTACTATTGGGTTGGACTGAAAAGGGATGTGGCTGATTTTGTTGCTCGGTGTATGGTTTGTCAGCGGGTGAAAGCTGAGCATCAGTTCCCTTCCGGGTTGTTGCAACCATTAAGAATATCGAAATAAAAGTGGGAAAGAATCACCATGGATTTTTTTTGGGCTCCCTTTGACGCCGACCAAAAAGGATTCCATTTGGGTGATTGTGGATCGGTTTACGAAGTGTGTGCATTTTGTGCCAGTGCATACTACGTATACCTTGGATAAGTTGGTTGAATTGTACATCTTTGAAATAGTGCATTTGCACGGGGTGCCCAAATCTATAGTTTTGAATAAGGATCTACGGTTCACCGCAATGTTTTGGGTGATTTTGCATCGTGCTTTGTAAACCCAGTTGAGTTTTAGTACCTCGTACCATCATCAGACGGATGGCCAGTCGAAACGCGTGATTTAGGTTCTCGAGGATATGTTGAGGTGTTGTGTTATTGAGTACCAGGGAACGTGAGAGAAACAGTTTTCGTTGGTGGAGTTTGCTTACAATAACAGTTATCATGCTAGCATACAGATGGCACCTTATGAGATGTTGTACGACATAGAGTGTCGTATGCCCGTGTGTTGGGCAGAAGCGGGGGAAAAGTTTGTGTCGATGCCCAATATTTTGAAAGGCACAACTAAAAAGGTAAAGTTGATATGTGAGCGCTTAAAAGCAGCTGCAGATCGCCAGAAATCTTATGCAGATTTGAAACGTAGGGATATAGAGTACGCTGTGGATGATAAGGTGTTTTTGAAAGTGTCGCCCTGGAAGAAGGTGATGCGGTTTGGGGTCATGATGACGTTTTAAAGGATGATGTTAAGTAAATGGTTTTAAATGCATTGATGGTGTTTGTTTTTGAGCATTCCTCACTAAGCCTTGTGTGCTTACGCTCTCATTGTCCATCAATGCAGATAATTGAGGTCTTGGAAGGCAGCAAGAAGCAAGGGGATCTTGGCAAGACTTGTTTCCAAAGTATGTTTTGGTTTAGACTATAATGAATAATGCAATGGGGTACTTGTTGTGTTTTGGGAGATGTTTTGTGAAACTCCCTATTTGAGCATGTTTCATTAGTTGCTCTTGGTTTGTAAGTGGCCTCTGAGAATTGTTTTTTGTGCTGATTTATCTTTTGATAAGTTGGTTGAATGCATATTAGGAAGCATGCCTATAGATTTCCTTTTTGAAGCATAAATCCTTGTTGTGTTGTTAGAATTGTGATGCTAGTTGGCATGAGATATGTTTGGCATGTTGGTATTGTGTTTAAAGCATGTTGGAGTGGTTTGAGTATGCTTTTGGGATGAAAAATTAGCCAAATGTGACATTACAGGCCTAGGCGTATGGATACGTGGGGGACCGTATCGGTACGGCTAGGCAATTTTAGGCTTGTGGGATCGGTACAAGTCTTGTGCATTTCAATACGCCTAGGCAAATTTGGCCTGGCGTACCGATACGGGGATGGGCGTTTCAATACGAGCTTTAGCCTATGGAATTCACTTTTTCAACTCGGATCCCGCGTATCGAAACACCTGAGTGTCCGTATCGGTACGGTTTAAAATATTTCAAAAGTTAGGTAATTCAGTTAGGCGCATTGATACGGTGGGGTGGTGTACATAAACAGGGTGTTTCAAACCGTATTGGTACGGGCTTACCCGTATCGATACGGATGATCGTTTATTTTGTTAATGTCACTTTTAGGCAGTTTTGCTTTCTTTGCATTTTAGTCTCTGATTCTTGCCAATGCAATTGTATATGATACAATGATCTGATTGAGCTAAAATTTGAAATGAAAGATTGGAACTTGACTAATTAAAGGTTGGTAACCTAAAAGTGAGCTTTAACCCTGAAATTATATGTATTTACAATTTGGTCCCTAAATTACAAATGTGATCAATTGGATGTCAAAATTGATGCCTGTTGAGTTGGGGTTACACCTAATGTCTACATGAACATGTAGGGTTAATAATTGGCATCTAGGTAAGATAAAAAGGGGAAAAATGGACCGGGTTTGGTTGTATCTCTTCGGTTTGCTACGACAAACCTAATGTAGCATTCTTGGTTCAGTTGGGCGTCTGAGCCGGGTCAAGGGGGTTACATAAACTCCTTACGAATAAGGTGAGAGTACGACGACATATGGCTTTCGATAGTAGTTGTTTGGTTTGTGGTGTTTGTGAGGATGACATTGATCACATACTTTGTCGTTGCCCAAAATCGGTTTTAATTTGGAGAAGGGTGATTAAGGGTGATCGTTTGGAGGAGTTCATTGGGCTTCGGTTTAAAGATTGGATCTTTGTTAATCTCACGGATAGAAGTAAGTTTGCTATTAATAGTTCGAATTTGAAGATTTTATTTGGTTTTTTGTTATGGAATATGTGGAGACGGCTAAATGAGATTATATTTGAACCACATGTATCGTGTCGAGAGTCCGTGATTGAAGTAAGTTTGCGGATGATTCAAACCATGGGATCGACCTTAACCTTGCAACCGGTAGTGACGACACATAGATCAGGGGAGCTTAAGCATTGGCTGCTGCCACAACCCGGTTGGCACAAGCTCCATGCTGATGGAGCGTGTTGTCGTCAGACTAAATCTGCCGCATGTGGTGGGGTTGTTCGTAGTGATATGGGGAGTTGGGTGATTGGATACTCGAGGAGGATTGGGGTGTGCACAGCCTAGGAGGCGGAAACTTTATGGGTATTTTTGAAGGCTTGATGGCTTCATGGTCTGTGAGAATTACTCGACTGGTGATTGAATCGATGTAACACCCTGGTTTTGGGCTTAGCGGTTTTGAGGTTTATTAGACGGTCCGGTAGACTGGGTTAGAGATTCGAGTCAGATTTGGGACCGTATATTTTTCAGTAAGATAAAAATATGGAAAAATAGCTAAAATCATCTTTTAATATATATTGATTTTTTGGTGGAATCAATTTTAGGAAAAGAAATTTGACAAATCCTTAGAATCCTTAAGGAACTAATCTACCAAGTGTGTGCTGGTGGTTTATCTCTTCAATTAAATCATTTTAAACATGTGTTTTAAAAGGTTGTTAATAAGAATTAAATATCTAAAGTTAGTTATTAGCTTTTAAAAGAAATTTACGTAACTTTTTCCTAAACCTTTTCTCTCAACTTCTTTTCTTCCAAACACTCAGAATTTCATCAAAATCCAGAGGTAAGGAACTCTTTTTCTTAGATTATTGATTTTAATTTGATTCTTTAAATTTGTTTTGTAAAATCTCATTGAAATCTTATATTTTCTTAGCTTTAAACAAGCCAATTGAGGGAAAATCACATAACATGGGTAAAGTCCATGATATCCTTTGTTAAATGGTTCTTTATTGATATTCCCAAGCATTTGATCCTTGATTTATAAGTTGTAATGTGATTTTAATGTTTTATCAATGTTTAATTGAATTATTTTGGAAATATTGATGAAACATGGTGATTTTCAAAGTGGATCAAATTTCCAATATTTGAGATTGATTTAATATATGTTTTGGATGTGTTTTGATGTTGATAAATTATTTTTATCAATAGAATCCCAAAATTCTTGAATCTCTAATTATTTAGGTTGCTAGTTTTGAGTTGTTGTAGAAATAATTGAGTTTAATCTTTGCTGGAGGTAAAATGATGTTAGAAAAGGGTTTTTGGATGTTATTAGATGTTGGTTGATGGGTTGAATTGTTGTTTTATGGTTGGGTTAAGTTTTGAAAGTGTTTGATGATGTTTTCGATATGTTTCGGATGGTTTTTGAGTGGGCAACTTGGGAGTTGTAGGAGATTGATGTTAGGCAATGGTTTGAATGCATTTTAATGCATTTATCCTCTGGTTTTATGTGTTGAAAGTAGGGGATAATCAAAGCGACAAAGCTTGACGTTGTTTGGTTGCTTGTCGGGAGCTTGTTTCGCGTTGACAAGGAAGGCGAGGCATATCGGTGAGTGGAAATTAGTTTTAAATTATTTACAAAGGTTTGTGAAGGTTGTTGGGAGTTTAGGGTAAGCGTGAGACACTTACCTAAGCTCGAAAATAAGTTTTCCTTATTTTGCTCTTGAATATCGACTTAGATATGAGCATGTTGTTTGCATGTTTTGGTGATAAAAATGATATGATTTTCTTACTGGTAACTCATGATTTTGAGTACATATGCAAGGGTTTGAAAGTATATTAATTGCTATTGAGCATTGGTTTTTATTCCGGTTGGGAATGGTGTTATTGCATTAGCAATGAGATTTGCATATGTGGTGTTTAATGAAATGCATTGTAAAACAGTGAGTAAATGGTTTTGTAAATGATATATTGGCTATATGACAAAGTTAGTAAACAATCGGATATAGTTGGCATGCCATAGGATTAAAAATGCACTATAAAATATGAACAAAATCGATCATGACCATAGGTCCTTGAGGTATGGCGGTTTAACAAGGCCTCTCGGACTGTTGGGACATCATTTGGGGCATGCGGTTTAACTAGACAACTCAAATTGATGGTAATCTTGCGGTTTAACTAGGCAAGGAAGTACAACTCGCGGTCTAACTAGGCGAGGAAATAACATCTTGCGGTTTAACTAGGCAAAGAAGTAAAAATCGCAGTATAACTAGGTGAGGAAAACAACATCTCACGGTTTAACTAGGCGAGGATTGTCAAATCTTGAGGTTTAACAAGGCAAGAATGGAAAACTTGTGGTGTAACTAGGCAAGGGTCTTAAGCTCGCGGTATAACTAGGCGAGGGTGACAAATCTTGCGGTCTAACTAGGCAAGGTTTGGGTTATCATGCAGTTTAGCTAGGCGTGGTATAAGAGATCTGTGTATCCGATATGTGTATAGGATAGAGGTAGTCTATCCAGGTCACTATAAATACCAATATATGTGAAAAGTTCATGTGTTGAACCTTGTTCATAATGCTTTGGGATTTAACCATGTTTTATTTATAATGTTTTGGGATTTAAGCATGGTTTGTTTATAATGCTTTGGGATTTAAGCATGGTTTGTTTAAAATGCTTTGGACTTTAAGCATGGATTGTATATAAAATTATATAAAGGTTTCTATGTTTTGATTCTGTTGGAATCATGGAAAAATGCTTAGGTTGTAAGCATGTTTTGGGGAAAGTAACTTGTGGTTGTCAATTGGTTTTAGTGCATCATTGTTTATGAGCATCCTCACTAAGCATGTGTGCTTACGCTCTCTTTTTCCTAATGATGCAGAGCATTAAAGTTCGGGGCAACAAAGGCAAGGTTTGCAAAGATCAAAGAGATAAACTACTTTTGAGTATGAACTCAGTTTACATTTTCGGTTAATAAGGCAATGTGTTCACCATGGTTTTTAGGAGTTATAAATCCGTTGCATCGTGGTTATTTTGAATGATTCTATGCTGGTTTTGACGGTGGTTATATGTGTTTAGCTTGATGTTATTACTTGCCCATGGTTGAGGTTGAATGGATGTATAGGTATGCATCTAGAGTTTCCATGTGGATTGTTATGTCGTGCTGGTTTGACCAAGTTTAGTATGATATGTTAAGTGTGTTGGCATGTTACTCATGCTGAGAATGGTTTAATTGTGCATTTTGGTATGTTTGGAAAAGTGGTATAGAAAGCATGCCTCTAGAGTGGTCCTTTGGAAGCATGATGTTGTTTTGTTTGCCTAACCTTGGTATAAATATTAGATTGTGTATATTGAAGTGCTGATATGCATGTTTAAAGGTTGATATGGGCCAATTGCATCTAGAATTGTGTAAAAAACCAGCTAATTTTGACATTACAGGCCCAGACGTATCAATACGAGAGAGACCGTATCGGTACGGCCAGGCAATTAAGGCCACGGTGTTTCGGTACAGGCAGAGGTGTTTTGGTACAGTTAGGCAATCAAGGCCAGGGTGTATCGATACAGGTAGGGGCGTTTTGGTACGCCTAGCGGTCACTAGAATTTCACTTTTTGGAGACGAGGTCATGTATCGAAACACCGAGGAACCGTATCGGTACGGTGTGAAATGATTTTAAAATGAATTTATACTTGAATTGGCGTACCGGTACGGTATCGAAACACCGAGGGACCGTATCGGTATGTGTTCACAACCGTATTGATACGGGACTCAGCGTATCGATACAAATACCGTTGTTTCAATTAATGTCCTGGAAAGGCAGTTCTGTTTTCTTTTGTTTTAGTCCCTGAATCTTATTTTATCAATTATTTGAGCATGGATGATCGCATGAAGCTGATTTTTGACGTATAAGCATGAAATGAGCCTAATTAAAGGTTGGTAACTTAAAAGTTGGAAAAGCCCCTATATATTGATGAATTTACATTTTAGTCCCTAATTTGTGTTATGGCCAATTGGATGTCGTTACGATGCCCGATTGAGATGAGTGCTCATAGAGGTGGCAAACGGGTCATTCGATTTGGTTTTGGTTCGAATCATTTCAGTTTGGGTCATTTCAGTATGATATTATTCAGTTCAAATTCGGTTTCGGTTCGATTTTTAGTTCGGGTTTATTATGAATCGGGTCATTTCGGGTCAGTTGATTTTCAGATTGGTTATTTTTGGTTTGGTTATTTCGGTTCCGCTCAATTTCGGGTCAATAGGAGATCGGTCAGTTTTAATCGAGTTTTTAGGCCGGTCAGTTTTTTACACCATATATATAGATTTATAAAGTCAATATATTTAACTTTTTGGTGAGTTGTGCGGTTGTTCATATCCTATCTTTATTTATTTCTATTAATATCTTTTCTATATTTCGGGTTGCCTTTAGTTCGGGTCTATTCGGTTCAGTTGAAAATCAGTTCGGGTCCATTTCGGTTAAACTAAAATTCGGATCGGTTTTGGTTCGGTTCGGTTTGTTTCGGTTTCGAGTCAAATTTTGGGTCGATTTCGGTTCTCAGTTCAGGTAAATCGGTTCGGTTTTCGGGTCTCGGGTCAAGTTTGCCAGGTCTAAGTGCCCACCTATGAACAATATGATCATGTAGGAAAGTATTAACGCATCTAGACAAGATAAAAGAAAAAAATAGACGTGTTTTAGGTTTAATCTTCCTGGTTTACTTCGGTAAACCTGATGTAGCTTTCTCGGACCGGTTTTGCGACTAGGCCGGGTCGAAGGGGTTACAATCTGATTGTTGGAATGCTATACGGGCGTTCACAAGTGGTGGTCCTTCGATTGGCCTTGTTCCACATATTATGGAGTTATTGTCTCGATCTTCGCAGGTTTGCTTGGAACTTGTATCGCTTGATCAGAATAAGGTTGCTGATGGTATGGCTCGTAGAGCAGACTTTGAGGATTTGGTTTGTCGCTGATACTTTGATCCTTCGTTGGATTTTTTACTTTGCTCCATGCGGATTGTACTAGTTAAGATAGTCTAGATAGCTTATTCTCTCAAGGTCTTCTTTGTTATGAACATTTTATTATTATTAGGTGTATTCTTTTTCTCCACCTAAGTTATGGAGGTTTTTAACGAGACACCTATTAATAATCTTTTATTAATAATAAAAAAGAAAACATCTGTTTTAATAATATTGCTAAGTACTTCCGTTTTAAATTAAATAATTCAAAAATATTTTCTAAACGTAGTTTTCAAAACAATATCAAATTCGTCCAATAACGAAATGACATTGGACCAAGAAAAACTCTCACCTTTTGAACTCGGATAAAAGAACGACTTTGACTTGGATTTTTTTCTCTTTCTACAAGTTTTATCATATTCAACAGTTTGTTTAAGAAAATTAGAATCACTCTTTCAATAATATAATAGAAATATATGAATTGGTATATATTTTCAGTCTGTTTTTTTTTATATTCAAGTTTTTAAAGTCTGAATTTGTTCAGGTGCATTTGTGGGTGAAAAAAATCTTGTGGGATAAAAGAGTTTGCACGTATCAATTAAGAAATAGAGTTTTAATAAGGGATCAAATGTGTATTTTGATCAAAATATTGTAGATGACGTCTACCCTTCATGACTTGAACATAAGTTTGTATTAGTTCAGAAATAGACTTTGACCTGATTTATGCTCTTCAGTCTCCGATCTCCATTCAGAAATAAAGTATTTTATATTAAATTGTGTCTTCATTGAAGACCGATTGAATTTTGGTCGCTCAACTTCAATTTTTTAATTTAATAACTGAACTTTTGAATTGCTTATATTTTGGTCACTCTAAATTATTTTATTATTATTTTGGTATAACATGACATTTTTAAATATTTTTTTTTTGAAAAATTCTAAATCTAATTCTAATCCTAATCCTACTTAGATGGGAGGGGAAAAGGAACTCTAGGGGAAGGAAGATGACTGTTTCTAGTGGGTCTCGAACCCATAACCTAAGAGAATATACGGGAACAAAGATGAGCAGCTTGGCCATGTTATACCAAAATAATAATAAAATAATCTATAGTGGCCAAAACAGGAGTAATTTGAAAGTTATGTTATTAAATTAAAAAAAATTAAAGTTAAGTGACCAATACAGGAGAGAGATGAAAGTTGAGTGATGATATTTATATTTTACCTACTAAATTTTTGGTTGGTTGATATTATTTATGGTTGTAATATTTACGATGTTATTGATTTAAGTGCATTTTTAGTGTTTAAGTTATGAATAATTTACATATTATAATTTGAAAATTAAATTTTAGTAAAAGAATTAAATTTTAATAATCTTAACAAGATAATATTTGTTCATATACATTCTTAATCATTTGACAATACACACACCTTGCAGACAAAGCAATTTGAACCTGAATCTTTTTAGATGAATATCATCCGCTTTTTCACTGGGACCACTTGTTGGGTTCAAGTAAAAGAATTAACTTTTTTTGAACAATGACATCTGAATTTTATTAATCACCATGAAAGATAATATAATACAATGCATCAAAGAGATAAAAAAGGGACAAGTCCACTAAAATCTCTTACAATGGTGCAAAAAAATAGACACTTTCATCGAGATTAACATACCAAAATTCAAAAACCTTCCTGGATCTCGTTGTCTCTATCCAAACGAGACACTTTGCGGGGTGAAAAATGAGTGGTGAACGAACCAAGCTATCAGACATATTGCTCCGCTTCCCAGGTCTGATTACATCGGCAACCAACCATCAACCGAATGGGGATCCATCTTTCTAAGACCACCGACAAAACTATAATCAGAGATTAGCGTCGTGAAGATCTCTGTACGAGCACCAACCAACTACTTAGGTATGCTAAAATCATGCCACAAAGACAAATGAAACGAACCACAAAAAAACAAAGAAAAACGTGTCACAATGACAGAGGAAATGCGTACCACAAAGGCAGATATTCTTATTAAAATATGAAAAAAAGAAAAATTATAGATGCGGTGGCCAACAACTAATATTAAGAGTGGTTGCCAACCACCAACCAAAGGAAGTAAAACAAAGTTGCAGGCGTCAAAAATTTGAGAGAAACTAGATTAAAAAATTTGAGAGAGAGCTGCTTAAGTAAAAGAATTAATTGAAACAAAGTAAAATGGCGAAATGTAATATCAGAGTTAAATGTATAGTAATATATCTAGTTTTAATCCAAAGTATAATGACAATTTAATGAGATGTTTATTTGTTTACATATTTTCATATTACTGGTCAATAAATCTTATCAAATTCCAAGACGAGTATTGATTTAGGCTTAATACTCAAATTCTAAGTATGTGTCTAACGTTTTATTCTACAATTTTTTTTAAGTTTTTTCGTAACAGACGTTAAGAATTTTTGTTGTACAATAAAAAACAACATATGGGCTATTTTATTTTATTTTTATTTTTTTTAAAAGTCAGATAGCCGTTAATTTTATTTAAAAATACCCCTAAAATATTTATTTTTTTTAAAAAAAAACTCCAATCCATAAACTTAAATCGCTAAACTCATAAATTTGTCTCCTTCGGCCTTCGATTCAACTACTACCAACCACTCCTTTCTTCGCCGGCCCTCCATTGTCGATAACTTCAATCTTACATCGTCAAAAATTGACGAACAATCGGGCAAACAAGCCATGAACATCGAACGTTAAATCTTTAATCGGACAAAAAATGACGAACGATGGATGAACGAATGACAAACTAGACTTTGCGACATGCGACAAAAGAATGAGATGTCATCATTGTGGCGGCGGTGTGGTGTTCGACTGCGGTATAAGAGAGATTTAGAGATTTGAGGGTTGTTTTGAAAAAAATAAAGTTTTGAAATTCTTTAAAATGATTAATGATTTTCTAATTTTAAACAAAAATAAAATAAAAATAAAGAAATAGGTCGCATGTCACGTTTTAATTGGTTAACGATTTTTTTAACAAATTTTAATAAAAAAACTTACAAATATTACAAAATAAAACATTAAATACATACTTTGACAGAAAAAACTTTAGTCACATGTCTAGAAAATCCAGTATAATTTAAGTATTTCTATGAGTATTAGGCCTTTGATTTATGATTTACTTTCTTAATCCAATTTCTGAGATAAATTCGAAACCCCCTATCTTTGACCGAGTCGATTCACCGCACCACGTATTTTTCTTTTTTCTATTCTTTGACGAATTTGATCAACTATAGTATTATAATAAACGGTAATTCCATATATCTAGAAGTATTCAAAAGATTATCATTCGTTTAGCGGACGTTTATTTGATTTCTATTATTATTGTTATAATAATTTTTAAAATTATAAATTTGAATATGTTTAAATAAAAATTGAAACAATTTTTAAATAAAAATAATTTCTAAAATTTTAACACGAACGCAGGACAGAAGTATTAAATTTCAATGTCAATATGAATCTATTGAATAATTTTACTACTAAAGGATGACATATTTGACATAGATAATTCGAGTTTAAATAATTTAATTTATAAATATATATAAATTTGTTCAAATTAAAACCAAACTAACTATTTTTCAGATCTATTGCTCATGCCTTTATCTTCAACTCCTATCATCTCTAGCTCATATCTTCAATTATTGGATGTGTCAAAATAAAAAAGCACAGTTCACGAGACCAAGTCTATTTTGAACATGTTGAATTTTCCTTCTATACTTGTCCTTTGACATTATGGAGAGATTTTTTTTAGAGATTATTGTGGGAAGAAATCATATCAGCATCAAGGAGGATTAATTGAAGATTTAACTTGTTTTCCATTTTATATACCAAACACATTTATATTCTTTTTTTAGTTTAACCATCAGTATCTGATTTATTAGTCGTCTAATTTAGATTAGGTTTCACATAGGTTCAATAAGGGGGAGACTCTCCCAATCTAGTTTTCTCTATTTACAACACCATAATTCTAACACATAACTTTGCTTAAAGAACGTATTAACTCATGCATGAATTTAAAAGAAATAATCACAACGTATTAAAATTACATTCAAAGGAACCCGTAGTAAAAGATGATGTATTTTATCCAGGTTCGAGTATTATATGTGCATGGTGTGTGTGCGTTATTAAAGGGCTAAAAAATTAAACAGATACTACCTGATAATCATATCAGCATATTAAAAAAATATTTATATTCAAAGGATGCGTTAAATCCAATTAAACGCACTAATAAAAGTATGAGCCAAGCCATTCAGAATTCTTTTAAATCAAATGTACTAATAATCATTAATTTAAAGTACAAGTTGTGATCATTAAACGTTTAATAAAATGCTACCATGAAATGCAATAGAACTTGATGAAGAGATCTGTAAACCATACCGAATGTATTCAAGATAAATTCACGGTGTACCGAGATTGACATTGTACTTGAGAAACGATGGTGCTAAAACAACCTTGTCCTTAGACGCAACAAGAGGGGCCTCCCTCAGCACGACCTTCTAATGGTTGCATAGTATTTTGTTCCACTCTAGAATCTCCAACAAGCACAGTAGTTTCAATCGGCAAGCTACAGGTCTTCATTCCTTGCGATAAATCAATGGTCATCAACCCTGAAGCAGGACTAGATAGATTAGTAGCATCAACAAGTAGCAGCAGGTAAAATAATCTCTTTGCTGGGCAGTGAAGATGGACCAGCCACGGCTTTAGTTTCTTTCACAGGTGAATCATCATCAATAACAATGTGTTGGTTACAGTCGCCTGGCTCATTAGGATTCAAAACACCAAATCTCGATCCCCCTCTATTAGAAGTGTGAGGATTCCTTTGCGTCACTATTTTCCTAGGGGCAGACGGCCGTCGTTGCCTACCAGTAACCTACATCCACGGACCAAACATATCATCAGTGGTCGTCATTTTCTGTTCCACTATTTTTTTCCTTACTTTTGCTATTCTCAAGGCCACCACATAGTTCCTTTGAATGACCATATCTTCCACAGCCGAAGCAGATAATAGGAAGGCCCTCATATTCAATCACTTGTTGTCGGCCTCTATATTTATACCAGGGATCAAAGGTTTATCCAAATTAACAACCACAGGTAGGAGCGCAAATCTTCCCCTCGAGCCATCAGTCGTGTTAAAATCAATTCGAACCACATTACCCAAGACGCTAGCTATAGAACCAAAAAGACTTGGAATAATAGCGGTACGGTAATCCCGGTAGACGAATCTAAATAAGAATTTTATTAGGGTGATCTTCTGAAGTAGAGAATTCGTGAGACCATGGTTGCAACATTGAGGTAGCTGCCATATACCATCGATGGTCCTCCTGTCAACACTCATTCATAATCATCATCCATAGCAAATCGAACAAGAAAATAATCATTATCCAAGTCAATGATACAGATTTTGCCTTTCGGATTCCACAAAGTCTGCACACAATTTTTTAGCGCGCGATAGCCAATTGCCTTACCGAGTAATCGTACAATTAACGATTTAGATAACTTTACATCAATAGCGTTATGGACTCTCTCCGAGAATCGGATTTCAGGGAGAACCCCATTGCTGCAAATCACCACATCCTATTCAACATCCAGATCACTAATAAAATTGTCCTTTTGCCCTGATCCAACCTGGCCGGCGACCAGTCACGAAACGAAAGCTTCACCGGAATAGGCAGATTATCGTGTAAATCAACAGAGTCCGTTTGAACCCAGAGACAGGGTCATTCACAGTATTCACCCTTGGGACCGTGGTTGTCCTTGCAGGGATATCCGGAATCACATTCATGTTAACATCTGTCGGTGGAATATCTAATGTCTGGCGTGTTGCAGTTTCATTAACGTCGGAGGCGAGATCTCCGATGAGACATCAGGCGGCCGTCCAGACGGAGCCGGCTGCTGAAATATAACTTGTTTATATAGCTTGTGTATCAAAATATAACTAAAATATAATTTTTTATAAGATATAATCATAAGTTCTCATGTTGATTGCAATGAGATTGTGAATTGAAATTCAGGCTCCCTACCCTACATTGTTTTGTTTAATTTTGCATTGAAGGGACATTACATGTTGTCTTGTACCATGTGTCATTGCATGATGAACTAAAATTCAATGATATTTAGATGTGTAATTTAGATATTCATTCTTCCCCTTTTGGGCACCTATGAAACACACTTGGTTAACAAAGTTTGTTTTTCCCTTTTGTACAAAGATGTGAAAATTCATGAAGAGTAACATCTAACCAATTGGCCCACCACATATTCGTGACATTTGTGTTCAATGAACCCTTCATTTATTCCCGGTTACTATCTTCTTTATTTATTAAAAAGAAAATTTTAATTCTCTTGAATTTCCTAAAATATATTTTAAATTTTATTAATTTCAAAAAAAAATATTTTATAAATTTTCAATTATTAAATATTTAATTATTTTTTATTTTATAATTCTCTCTTAATAATTAAATAAATTCTCGAGCTTTTAAAAAAATCAGCCAACTCATTAAACTTTTCAAAAAAAAAATAAAGTCATTTATCATGTTATCATTCACACATTGATTGTCACGCTAACATCAACACAATAGTGGTCAGGTCGGTTATATGGATTACTTGATTCGTTTTATTATTTCGAGTATCCAGTTGAGTGGAAAAAATAGGGACATGATTCATTTTTTTTTCAAATTACTTCGACGATATTTTTAACCTTAAGCCTATTTCACAATCCGAAAAAAGCACATAGATTAGAATTGACTAAATGAGAATATAGAGACTAAATGTAAATTTTATGCTTCTAATGACATAATTTGACATTCTAATTTTCTTAGCTCTAATCGGTGCTTTAAATTTGGGATAAAACAATTTTTAGTTACCTAAACTTGACCGCTTTTCTAAATTAATCTCTGAATTTTTTGTCCGCATTAATTAATAAACTTAATATATTTTTTTATTTTTAGTTATTTTGATGATGTACCACTCTAAAATTGTATTTTATTAATATATTATAGACTTAATCAATAATTAACTTATATAATTAAATTATTAAATTATATAAATTTTAATTCAATCAATTGAAACATCCCAAAAAAATTAACAAACTATGATAATGGTGATGATGCTTATTCACGTGGACAACAAGGAATTGTGATATTTGATCAGGAAATCAAAAAGGAAAGGATGAGCATCAAAACAGGGGGGTGTGGGAGCCAATGGGCAATAGTGGACTATTTTAGTGCTTTGTGGTGGCAATTGGTAAATGGTGGTAGCATCTCTACCTTCCCGATCTCGACACGTGGCACTGCTTTGGAGTTTGGACCATCCGATCATGATGTGATGACCTATTTTATATCTTAATCATGGGACCCAACTCTGACAAAGCAAAAGGTTTTTTTGCCCACTTTTATTTGTTTCATGTCTTTGTAAATTTAGGTCATAAAAGCTTATTTCGAGCCATTCGAACCAGTGATGGATTAAAAAATTTAAAAATAAAGGTTTAGAATAACTTTTTAAATAAATATGTAAATTTTATGTTTTTTTTTCTCTACATACTAAATTAATTTTTTAAAAATTTAACATTAAAAAAAATTCCCCTAAAATAAGGGAGTAATTGCACCATAGTGGCCATGTAGGTCCGTTACTGATTCTGAAGATTACTCGTTAAATATCAGTTGGTCCTAGAAACGTACAAAATGTTTACAAACGTACCAAAAATATCAACACCGTGTAATTCTATTATTCTTAAGACAAAATATTAACCACTGTCTAATATGCTATTGGCTAAAATAACGGTCCGATTATTGTTTTAATCCTTCTATTTTATTTTTATAATATTAATGAAAAGTTTAAAGGTATAAACTGCACAAAGGTTGTAATGAGTTTTTTTTTTATTAATTTGTTAGTTATCTAGCAGTGAATTAATTGTCTAGTTATCAATTTTTTTTATTACCAAATAAACGGATAATAACATAAAGTGTGACAATTAGTTGGAGGGTGTGCCACGAGGATTGTCAAAAATTTTAAATAAGTAGAGTTATGTTGATTGAATTAGAACTAAATTAATAGAAATGTATACATTTTGGACTAAAACTGTTATTATACTAGGTCATGCTTTAATTTTAACAACAGAGTAACATGTTTGTCACAAAATTTTAATTTAAAGAGTAAATTATTAATTTTTAAAAAATAATGTGCCTGTCACTAAATCTCTAATTAGGTGACTTGTGGTGTATTTACCCATATTTTTTTAACTATTAATAATTGATCATATAACGAAGAAGAACGTAAAAATTTAATTAATGATACTAAAAAATTATGTCATATTATATATAAAATTATTTTTAAAGAAGTCTATATTGATATTATTATGATTTTATATAATGATGATTACTTTTAATTAATTTTTAGCATATAAAATTTTAAAATATATAAATTATTATCAATTTAGTAATATAATGAATATAAAATGTATTCTCGTCCCTTCAAAAATTTCTCTAAACAACGAGTAAGTGCCGGGTGTAATGGCAAGGCACATTGCTCTCTCAATAAGAGAACACGGATTCGATCTTTAGAAACGATATTGTTGAGAGACAACCACAAATCTCGAACATTTACCATAAAATAAACATGTGCTCCACTAAAAAAATGTTTTCTCTAAACATGTAATTATATATAAACAATTACAGATAAACAATTTGCAAATGGAAAGGAAAACAAAAGATTACTCTAGTAGCTTAGCTGTTTCAGATTTAAAAAATTCAATCCATTGCTAAGACTAAAGATTTGGGTAAAGATGTTACCACCATCATTAATATTTATTACAACTACAAAACAAAAAACAATTAATTTATTAAACTATCCGAATCATCCAACCTATTGTTCTTCCTCATTGACCCAACAAGCCCCACCTGAAACCTCACCGAAACTAGCCACGTGGCTAAATAATTTCATTAAAACCCTACTTCCCATTAAAATATCAATTAAACAATGTTTTTCGTTCCTTTCTTACATATCATTATTATGTACAAGACCGAAACTCCTCCCATGTTCCAAGCAAAGCACAATCATGTCTAAGCAAACCTTAAACGACATATCGTCGTCGGCGACCACTGTGAGGAGTCTCAGCGAGATATCTGAGACGGATACGGTGCATCTCGGCGTCGATCTCGTGTCGGCGGCGAGACGGAATATTGGGTTCTTGAGAAGTGTTTATGAGTGTCAGTGGCTTCAACGGAGAGCAACAATCATTGAAGCAATAAGGAGGTCAGTTTTCCTTTTCTTTTTGGTTTCGGAAGAAAAGTAATCTGATCGGACGGTTGCAGTTGAATGTGATGACTTTTTTATGTTTGTTTGTAGGTATGAGGAGGTGTGGATGCCGTTGATTTATAATCTAACGGTGGAAGGGTCAACCCCTCCGATGGTTTTGCCACCTTTTGATGTCGAGTGGGTTTGGTTTTGTCACACCTTGAATCCAGTAAGTGTAAAACTATGCAATGCTTTTTTTTCTACTGTATATTCTGTTTGGTTGATGGGAAAGTGTGGGAAAATTTCAAGCTCTTCGTATCTATAATAGTCTTCAAGCTTTTCCTTGGCAACCAAATAGAATGTTGACTTTCTCTTACACTTTTTGGGGTTTATTTCTTCTTTTCTCAGTGAATTCTGCCTGGTCGATATGAAAGCTCTGAAATGACAATTTGAAAGATCTAGAAGCTAGTAATTTTCTGGGTTTTATGCTTGCTACTAAATGGTTTATTTCTGATTCTAGTCCCTGTTCTCTTTAAGATTTTTAAATTGAGTCCTCTACTTATTTAATTCAAAAATTAATGTCCAACTATGAACATGTGTTATCGATTAAACTTTGATTTTTTCATTAGACATATGGATGCTAATTGAGTTGATCAACTCATGAGCAATTAGAACTTGACTAGGTTAAAATTTAGTCAACGTTCGACTCGAGTTGATTCGACTCGATTCGAGTCGAACAAGGCGCGAGCAGTTCGTTAGTTTATTTTTTTGTAATATGTTAGATTGGTGTATATGTAGATTGTTACTTTTGAGTTTAGATTTTAGATTTGCTTCACACACTACTTTGATCAATTTTTTTGTTAAATTTGTTAATTTATATATATACCAAGTTCTATATAATATTACTAGATTTTGCATATATTAAAAAAAAAACAAGATGAAAATTTCAGCGAGCTTAACGAGCAACAAGTTGAGTCGAGCAATGGATTTTTAACATGCACGAATCGAACAAAATTTTATCGAGCTTATCGAGTATCGAGCACTGCTTAACTCTTGACCGACTCGCTCGATAAGAGCACCCCTAATTAGACTTAATTTTCAAATCATACAAGAAGAGAGACTAAATTTCAAAAGTCCAACTAGTACAAGGATTGAAAGAACAATTAAACCCTAAAAACAGAAACTTGAATTTTATTTTTTTTACAGGTTGGTTATAGGAACTACTGTGAATCAAGATTCTCAAAACAAATCGGAAAAGCAGCAATTTTCAACGAAGAAAACGAAGAGTACGCAGTGATGAGCTGCAAGCAAATCTGGGTTCAAAGATATTCATCCGAACCGTTCGAGAACGAAGTGGAATCTGATGATTCTGAAAACCCACCATTGTTGACGAATGAAGAGCTTTTGAATGAAGTCGAAAAGCACAAGGTTTTATACACAAAATTCTCAGAACCCTACTTGTGTGAGCTGATGCATTTGATTGCAGCAAGGCAAAGATACAAAGGGTTTCTGTTTATGTTGCAAAGATTTGGAGATGAATGCTTTAGATTTGTGCCTGCTTTGGATATTCTCCTCATGCTGCTCACACATCAGGTACATTTTCTTTTTGGATTTATTATAAAATAAGGGTCAGAACTATACTATTTTTAATTTTAGGTTTCAAAAACAATGTGTAACGTTTCATTCCATATTCATTTTCACATCGCCCATAAAAAAGTGTCCAATAAACGTGACACGTAACATTCAATCATCTTTCTCTTTTTTTTCTTAGATTTTATAGGGAAACAAACAGAAAAACCAAGAGGAAGATTGGTTCGTTTTTGAGAAATCAAACAATCTTAAACACTTCATTTTTTTCGTAACTCATTTATTCTCAATTTATTGATTTTGATCTATGAGTTTTCATTCTCAATTTTTTTGTGAAAATAAAAAAATTTATAAGTCCCAAAAATATCTAAAAATATTTCGATTGCAAAAATTCATCTATGTGAAAGTATAATCAACCCAAGTCTAAAAAACTAGTCTCAAGACACTTCAATTTCGCTTGTAATGACGAGCTGGGTAAAAAAATAGAGCTTGAAGAACTTATCAATGGAGGATAACGATTTTATAATAGGTGACCTAAAAATAGTTGCAGAATAAAACGTTAGTTACCTATTTTAACCAAAACAATTTAACCACTTAAACAAAAAATATATAGTTTGAGTACTTAATTTGTAATAAAACCTTTCTTTTTTAACCACTACAATATCAATAGGTCAAAATATGTCATCAGTCCTGTATTTTAGCAGAGTTTGAAATTTAATCCTTGTACTTAAACTTCCTTTTTCGATTTAAAATATTAGTTTAATCATTAACATTGTTAGTATTTTGTTGCAAAATTTTATAATAAAATACTTTAATTTTAAACTTTTTAAATACAAATACTAAAGCTCAAACTTTATCAAAGTACAATGACTGATAACATATTTTAATCATAAAGTTAAAATACCTAACAAATGTTTTAGATTCTTTCTACTTGTCCTTTAATGATGATTAAGGATTAAGGTTTGTTTAATCATTTGCAGTAATTTTCACCCACTAAATAATTTAATACTTGTTTGGAAGAAGTGGTTGATAAAAGATATTTAAAATTTGGGTTTAAATGACATAATTCTTCTTTTATTTGTTAGGTATTGCCTTTATGTTTGTTTTATGTAGTGATCCAAAAGAAACTTTCATTTTCGTAAGGCTTTAATATAAAATAAATGTCTAAAATATATCATTTTTTGTTACTAAATGCCTAAAATTCATTTTAGTCGTAATAGGTACTTAAAATTTTATTTTATTTGTTTTAGGTGCTTGCGGTTTATAAAAAACTCAACATCCAATCATTCTTTGACTTGTGGCTTATTGTATGCACCTATTTTGACCTAAAAATAATTTTAGGCACCTATTTTGACCAAAATAAACTTCAGACAATTATTTTGAAAATATAATTTTAGGCGCCTATTCTAGTCAAAATAAACTGTAGGCACGTAAAAAAAATAGTAGACTTGAGGCATTTATTTATATTAAAGCCTTTCCAAGGGTTAATATGCCTTTAGTCCCTGTACTTCGACAAAGTTCGAGATTTAGTCCTTATACTTGAAAAGTTCAAAATTACATCCTTTTATTTTTTTATTTTAAAATTCGAGTCCAATTGTTAACGAAATTGTATTGTTGTTACTTATTTTGAAAGTTTTTATGGTGTGCAATGAACCCAGAGCTACCCATCAGTGTATGCAGAGGATATGAAAGAGATGTGGGGTTACATGGGCAAAGTAGTGGGGATATGGGAGACTGTAAAAGAGAAAGAAGTAGAAGAAACCAAGAAGCTATGGGAGAGAACCTTTGATCAACCCTATGAGAAAGCTGGAGGTGGAATAGCAATGGAGTTGGATAAGGTCAATTTGGCCAAGCCACCAATATATTGGGAGGTTTCAGATGTTGATGTTAACACTGCATACAAGTGCATGATCCCAAGGTTTCTCCTTGAGGTAATTATAGAACCCACCTTATCATCATTAAGAGATTATTTAATGGTCCAAATTTGAAATGATTGAACTTCGAAATGATCTGAATTTATAAAAACCTAACTTGAAATGACATAGACAAGTGACATAAAGTGATTTGAACAAGGACAGTGGTGGATCTTGACAGGATAGCTTGGAGGGTCTAATTAAAATTTTCAAAAAAAGTAGGGGTCTAATGAGAATTAAAAAAATTTAAAGGTCTAATCAAAATTTCCATAAAAGTTTTGGGGCTTAGTTGGAATTCTAAAAAAATGGAAGGGTTGAATACAAGTTTCTCAAATTTTTAGGGTCTAAGGCGATCCCTTTGAATAAGTAACATGAAATGACCTGATTCGAGATCAAATTCAAATGAAAAAATCAAAATGACTCGACCTGAGAAATTCAACGGAAATCCCAATTACCTGAATTTGAAATTAACTTGAATCGAAAATGCCCGAACCAAGATATCTCAAATTAATTAAAAAAATGATTCCTATGAGGAGCTAGTTGTTTAGTTATTTCTAAAGTGTGTGTAGAGTGTATTTAACCATATAGGTTACTCTAGCAACTTAGAAACCTTACATATGTTGATATTGTGGCATAACAATGCAGGTTTTTGTTTTCATGAGGCTCAATGCTCCGATGAAAGCAACAAATGGAGACACAAAACGCTATTTTCTTCGTCTTCGGATGTTAAGATGTCACCGGGAGCTTAAGCTCGATAAATCAATCGCCGACTTTTCGTACGATTCATGGCGGAAAGCCTGGCATCTGTACTGTGAGTTCGGAACTAAAGGACTTACCGTCGAGTTTCGCGGTCGCGGTGGTCGTTGCTTCAAAGGAAGCAAGTTGCTGAGCTCAATGGTGTTTTGTTGGAACGATTTGCTAAGAGCACCAACTATTACATTGACGAGAGAAATCGAACAAGTGAGGGTTGCTGCTTCTATAACTCCCCCAGTTCAAGCACCGTACTTGCTGAAATGTGTGCCGGATAGAGTGACGGATGACTCGGGAGCCATGATATCTGATGTGATTCTGAAATTGAACAGTTATCGACCGCAGAAAGGCCGGTGGCTGTCTCGTACGGTTCTAGACCATGCCAGACGAGAGTGTTTTGTTGTTCGAATAAGGTATGTCTTTAGACTAGACAAGATTTGATCCGATCCAAAACCAATCCGACTCGTCTTGATACAAAATTTTGAATGAACTGCAGAGTGGCAGGAGGGTTTTGGAGACGAGGAGCAGAAACTCCTCGTGCGGTAAATTGGGACGAAAGGGTAACTGAAATACGTGAAGGCTCTTGGTCTTACGTTGCTGAATCAATCGGAAAAGCTCCGGGTACGAGTTTTCCAGTGTCGAATTCTTCGGTTCAAATCACAGTTTTTGACTTTGTACTATACTCGACTTACGGATTTAATCTCTGTAATTCTAAATATGACACATGATGGTGGTATCTAATTTAGACACTGTTGCCATCTAGTACAGAGAAAGTTGTAGGAACAGCAACACCAAAAGAATCTCCAGATCAATGGCAAGCCGCATGGCAGTTTTCAACAGGAGATGAATTACTCATAAACTGGGGATCTTCAACATCGAGCTCCGGCCTCGAATTTTGTCTTAAAACTCAACAACCTTCGGATTCATCCGTAAGTTCAAACATACTAATTTCTTCCACATGTAGCCGAACTGGTACTTACGGTACACTGTCTTCGCAGGTCATGTTGTTGAGGGGACGTAGAATGCAATACCGTAACGAAACTGAAAGCAAAGTTGTCGAAGAAGCAGACGACGGATTCGTGACTCTCGTGAGGTTCGCCCAAGATAATCCTACAGGAAGAGCAACCGCGTTGTTGAATTGGAAGCTATTAGTGGTGGAACTATTGCCTGAAGAAGATGCCGTATTCGTGCTTCTACTTTGTGTTTCGATACTTCGGACCATATCCGATGTAACTAAGGAAGATGTCGGAAAGTTGTTGATACGGCGAAGGTTGAAAGAAGCGAAACTCGGCGCTCGAGACTGGGGTTCCATAGTACTTCATCCTTCTTCAATACCGTCGACCGGTATTAATCCACTTTATTTGCAGCCTTGGTATTTGAATGCCTACAAAGCTATGGCACAACACGAAGATGAAATTAATACAAGACAACCGGCATTCAAGTATTCACCGGCCGAGGGCGGCGATATGCTGTACAAGCGAGGGATCATTACATAAGAAACATAAGATCTTCTACCATTTTTCTAAGCAGGGAAAGATATGCACAAAACTGCAGGACTGTGTTGTTAAAAATTGAGTTAATATCATCGGACGTCCCCAAACTACGGTTCAGGTTTGAAATTGGTGCACAAACTTCAAACCGTTCTAATTGAGTCCTAGGACTATCAATATCATTTTAATCAGATCCTTTTGTGCACTTATTGCATGGACAACTTGCATGTAATGTATATTAATGAAAAAATAGCCCTATTTTTAACCGAGTATATCCAAATTATCAATGCAAAATGTGTACACTATTTAAAATTTGATCATTTGTATCCACTTCAAATCCGATGTAACATTTAATATTCAAGTAGATGACAAGATTTACTAAATGACCTAATTGAAATTATATGGATAGTTAGTGGATTCAATTAGAATGTTTTGAGGTTTCGGACCAATTTAGAATATGGGAAAGCCAATTAGAATGTTTAGAAGTCAATGGATAAATTTAGAACCTAGGCATAATATGGGGATGTCTAGTGAAATTCACCCTTAAAAATTAGTACAAGTTTCATGTAATTAGTTAAAGGTCAAATTATAGTTTGGGTCCCTTTACTATGCTCAATTAGAGATTTAGTCTTTTTACTTTAATATAACATTCGATTTTCTACTTTTATAATGTCATTGACTAGTCCAAATAGCTAATAGTTACGCAATTAACTATTTCAGTTTTTTTATTATTATTATAAAAGCAACTAGTTTTATTAAAAAAAAAGAAATATCTAAAATTATAATGACAATTTATAACTATAAGCGTAAACTAAATGCTTAATCTAGACATTTTCCTATAACTATTAAAACAAAATTAGTTACTTGAGATCATATAAAGACTATATAATAAAAATATTAAAAATCCAACCAAAAGACACGAGCAAAAGATAAATACTAACAACACTAAAAATTGACGATTGAAAGATAAAGCTATCAACATTAATATTAAGAATGTATATATCTGGAAGAGCGTATAAACCTTAAACCCTAATTATTTCAGTTAAAATGCTAACTTGATTTTTTTTAACCCCTTTCCAGGAAAAAAAACCCATATAATCATATGATGAATTAGAAGGATTGTTCTCAACGGAAAAGAAATCAAAGTCAGTATTTTAACTGGAATAGTTGCTTTATAAAAGTAAATGAACCGAAATATAAGGAGGGTAAAATTATTCGACCCTGATCCGATTTGGTGTGTCCCGATCCGACTCGGTCGGGGTTTTAGTCTTAAATTTTAGGATCGGGGGCAGATTCGGGTATATGCTAGAAATTTTCTGCCCCTGTCCCGGTATATATTTAAATAAATATATAGTTTTTTATTATATTTATAAAAATACCAATATATAAAAACACTTTTATGGTTGTTAAGCTATCTTTATTTGTTTTTTGGGTTTGTGCTTATCATAACTTTTTTAGATGTTCGAATTTTAACATATCTGATTCTGACGGTCAATGGTTCAAGTTTATTCTTTTAAATATGTGATTTTTCATGTGGGCAATTTATAAAAACTCGGTCGGGGTCGAGTTTAAGAGTTACTACATCAGGACGAGGCGGATAAATTAATATTTTAACTCGGGGCGGGACGGGGTTGAGTTTAGGAGTTTATAGATAGAGACAGATTCGGGGTGGCCAAAACCCACCCCGTCCCATTCCGTTGCCATCCCTACCGAAATATTTTAAATTACAATAAAAAGACTAAAACTTTAAATTCGGGTATTATAGAGGAACCAAAACATAATTTGACCCCGATAAAAATGCATATAAGGGAATCATTTTGCTACGAATAGAAGAAACTGGTGATTTTCTACCTTCCATATGAAGTCTGCAGATCTGCAAATTGAAAATCAAAGATGCCAAAGGGATTAAAACTATTCCCACTTGTGCAAACAAAAAAAAATCAGCTTTGGCATTGAAACAAATTCCCAAATAGAAATTCATTAGCATCATAGAACATGATGGACCGGGGAGATTGGGGAGCAGTCGCATCCAAGTAAATTTAAAATTCGTATATAATTTAAAAAAGTTTTTTTATAAATTTTTTATCAAAAATTAATTTTACTCCTAAAATTTTATATAAATTCGCTTCCCCTAATATAAAATTTTAGGTTCGTCTCCGTCAAAGAAGCTTTTTTCTGATAGGATTTGGTGATATGATCATTATTTTATTCTGATTTGCAAGGTTATTATCAGTTAGCATATAAGGATTTTCCAGATTCCACTGTTATAGCTTTTCTGCTTTGACCAAAGAGCATGGAATAATGAAAAGAAAAGAGAAAGTTCTCATAGTCCCACATATTTGGATTAGAATGGTAAAATAACTCGAATCCGTCTAATTTTAATTTATTTAATTTTAAAAATCAGGTTTAGATAGAAATAAAATTAACTTAAAAAATGAAATTTGGGTTCGTGTCGGATATGTGCAGTGCACACTCAACAGTGATCAGAGGTACTGTATAAGTTATGTTGATTATCAGAGAGAGCCATATGCGCATGGACTGACATTTTTACTCCATGTGATGTGCCCATGTTCCATGTACAATAAAGCTATCTACTTATTCTTCTTTATAAAAAAATATAAGTAATAACATATCATCACATGGGTTATGTATTTATTGACCATCAATTATTTTATATTTAAATTTATTTTTATATCTTCAATATTTAAAAGTAAAAGGTAAGTATATTATCGGTTGAGTATAGCTCAATTGATATTACCGTTGATATAATACATAGGAGGATGTGAGATCAAACATGCTTAAGTGCTTAATATTCTCGTATTTATAGGTGATGAAGAGTCTGAGTGATATAGATATTGTATATTAAATGTTAAAGAAAATGTAAATATACTAGTGGACAAACATAAACGATATTATTTTTGAATTATAATAAGTAAAATTAATCGATATAAAATATAAACGAGACAAACTTAAGAAAAGATTTTAGCCATCAACGCATGACAAAATTTAAAACATAATGAATTAAATAGATTCCTTTAATTTCATATTTACTTTTAATATTTTTATTAAAAATCAAATTTCATTAAAAAAATTACAATAAAACACACCCAAAATATGAAGAGAAATTTAACAATTATATTCACCAATAAATCATATAAAAAATAATATATGAAAATCCAAAGGTTTGGACATAAAAATCAAAACTTTCCTTTGACTATATCCTTATCATTCATAAATTCAGCAAACAAATCTCTACGTCTCTATCCAACTAGACGCTTAAGTAATGGTATAAGAGATGTGATACAAAATCAATCTTATAGGTTGTTCCGTTAATAGTTTTGAAAACATCGACAAACAACCACAAAAAATCTAACCATACGAGATTGTTAACCTTTCCTGATTAGGAATGTTCATCGTGATGATCATTGCATGAATGTCAAACTGTCACAAAAGTAGATGAGAACCATGCTATAAGATAGGTGAAAAATATGTTAAAAGACAAAGAAAAATCGTGTCACAAATACAAACCAAACAAAATGCAACAAGATATGTGAAAAAAATCCAAAACAGAGAGGGTTATTATTGGAAACAAAAATAAATAAAGAAATAAGAAAAAAATAAAGGAAATAAAAAATATCACTAACGGTCAACAATTAGCAAAATAATGATATCATTATCGACAGAGACAGAGCATAAACCAGGCCCTCCAAGAATTTAAAATTATATAATAAGTCCTTTATTTTTTAAAAAAATTTAAGTTGATCACATAAAATATTTAGAAATTCATATTAAAAATGATATACATATTTTAAAATAATGTTAATTAAAATTTCTAAAATTTTAAATTTTATCCCTTTAATTTTATTGGGCTAAAGATAATTTGTCTATAAATTTAAATGTTAGATAAATTTGATTTTGTCTTTTAATTTTGAGTATTTATAGTGTATTATAATAATAGTTTTTTTTAATCATAATAATACTATTTGTTCTCTCCTCAGTTGGCCACCAAACAAACGGGATCAATAAAATATAATTTTCATAAAAAAATCTAGGAAAAAAAACAGACCCCACTATTGAAAATAGACTTATATGATACTAATTAAATTCCTAAGTAATTTAAAAAGAATAAAAAGACCTAAAAATCATGACAAATGGTCAACTAAAACCATGGCCTAACCAATATTCTAGATGTTTTATTAGGTGTGTGAATTGTGGTCCACATGTCTCTTTTTCCAAATGGAGGAATTGCAACCCCTTTTAATTTACTCCACAATTTCCTAACTTTGGATTTGTCCTTTTTCAATTTACTTTTTTCTCAAGATTTTGTCTCTTATTTTGTTTAGAATACATATGATCATAGATATGCACCACAAGTCCACAATTATGTTTATATATTTTTTTAATTTTGCCTTTTAGTCCTCACACTATTCCTTCCGAACCTAACTTATTGAATAATCTTTCATTGGATTCGTTCTTTTAAATAAAATATATATTTAATATTTTTAGGGTTTTAAAATTCTCTCTAATCTAAGTGTGCAACTGTTTTTTAGTTTTGTTTGGTCAGCGGAAGTATTAGTTTCGATGTTGGTTGCTGACGGGCGATAATCATTCTTTTTTATTTGCTTTATTATATCACATCTTTGTTTTTCTTTGATTTTTTAGTTTTTAATAAGAATAACTATGTTTTGTGGCACATTTTTCTTTGTATTTTTGGTGTATTTTTATCTTTATTATTCTTCGTTTAGTTTTTTTAATTTTTTATTGTTGGATTTGACATCTCATTGACTGATAAGTTGACGGTTATTTAGTTATCTTGTTGATTTTTTCTACTTTGGACATTTTTGTTGGATTTGAATATGTGCTTACAATTATCGTTTTTTGTTCATGATTGAGTTGTGATAATGACCGTTTTGTCAATGAGTCTTTACTGCCATATGCGTTTTTATAATAGTATTGATGATTTTTTTTATCTTCCGTCATCAATTAATTGTGTTGTTTGTATCCAGAGACGAAACTATACAGGGGTAGGGAGGGGCAATCACCCCTACCCCTAAAGAATTTTTTTCACCTTTATCCCCCTATTTAAATTTTTTAAAAATTAGTTTATTTATGAATTTGCCCTCACCTTTCAAACATTTATGTTTTGTCAACCAACCTCAAATCCTGGCTCCGTCTCTGTTCTAATCACTCGATTGTTAAATCAAAAAACATCAAAATGGCTTTTTCTATAAGGTGCATGCCCATTGCCAAAGGGTTAAGAATATGTATGAACAGATATTACATTATAACCACCTTTAGACTATTAAAAAAATCATAATAGCATGGCTGGCTTTTTGCTGACATACTCTAAATGAAAAATTATTCTATAAACTCTTTTCACCATTGGTCTCAGCTAACATCGCCATTTTTATATATTTTTACGGTGAATCTACACTCATATTATTTTTCGGTGAAAATGTATAAAATTATTATCAGGAGCCTCGTTAAAAAACCTTCATAACCTAGATGGAGGAAAAAGAGTGCTCATAGTAATAATTACAGAAAGACAAGCGTGAAGACGCAACAACAGAACACATCAATTAAACAAACCAAGACAATTACGTCTCAAGACCCAAATTAAGATCATCCTACAAAATATCCGCAATCTCAATCGGTGGAGTTTCAAACCGAATAACCTGTAGACAATCATTCTTAGCAAGCCTTGCAAGAGCATCAGCAACTTTATTCTCATCACGCCGCCTGCGATTTAGTCGAACCGTCCATGCCCGTCACTTTATCATATTCAAGTGCCACACAATCGAGGACGAACCATGAGGAACCACATCCAACTTCAACATATTAAAAACATCCACACTATCCACTTCTAAAATTAGATTACGATACCCCAACTCTCACGCAAAGTCAAGCCCAATATATACACTCCATAACTCTGCTTCCATAACCGAACAAACCCCAATGAACTTCACAAATCCACTACGCCAAATCCCGTCATGGTCCCATAAGACACCGCCACAAGAGGCCAAACCATCACTCGATCACCGCGCATCATCCATATTTAGTTTAATCCAACCAACATCCGGTAATGACCATGTTATCACAACACCTAAACTAGTTCACACAGCCGAACCTGGCTCCTTTGCTGATTCAAGAGCAGCCACAACCGTGGCTTGTAACTGCCGGCTACGATCAATAGTCGAATCCCAACCTTCTAACGGCGAATCAAAAACCACAGAATTTTGAGCAAGCCATAGTTGCCACATAATGACCCCAAACAAAATATCCAGTCATTCGAATCTTTGGCAAAATACTTAGGCCAAGACAGATTCATCCTAATCCAATATTTAATTTCTATAGAGAAAAATTCTGTCCATCGCTCCGCTTCTACCAACGACGACCAAATCGTAATTGCCTAAGGACATAGCCGTAAAATGTGTAAAACCGATTCTGACCCACTATGACATATCGGGCACCCATCATCATGTGTAAAGTGCTGACGCTGCCGTTCCTCATTAGTCATCAACCGCTCACTACAAGCCAGCCACAAGAAGATACGGATCCGTTGAGGACCCTTAAACTTATGGATAGCATACCATACCCTATTCAAAATAGCCCCCGCATCTCCTATCCGAACATCATAAGCAGAATTTACGGTAAACTTGCTCGTTGCCGTATGACTCTAATCCACCATGTCACTACCAAACTCCGACAAAGGCAGTTTGACCGCTGTGATGCGCAACAACACCCCCATCGACAACAACGCTTGAAACAATAGCCAATTCTACTCACCCAAAGGAGTAACCATCTGTGCAACATTCACGGTTCCCAATCCCTCTAGAACTGAGCCCGTCAACATACGCACTAAGAAGACCGAGATCACCAAGCCAAGGATCAAACCAGAAATCCACCTCTCGCTCATTGCCAAGACTCTAAATAACTTCTTGTCACACATCATCCCACACAACACTCAGACCTTTCCAAAGTTTGGGACAATTACGGTTACAAAGTTCACTAGAAATTACATCTGAACATTTGTATTTTGTACGGAGGAAACGCACCCAAAGTACATCTTTACACTTGAAGAGATTGAAAGCGATCTTCACAAGAAAAGCTTCATTCTGCACCTCAACCTTCTTAAAACCAAGCCCACCATTGCTTAGTGGTTGACAAACTATATCACATTTTACAAGATAAATACCCTGACGGTCAGCTGTTATACCCCAAACAAATCTTCGGATTAACCGCTCAATCTTATGACATATTTTCTTTAGAAAGACTGTCGTTTGTAACACATATATCAGAATAGCCGCAAGAATAGCCTTAGTTAAAGTAATACGACCAGAAAGGGAAAGATGTTGCACTTTTCATCCACTCAGCTTTTTCCTAATCGCCTGAAGTAAATACTTATAAGATGCAGTCGTGACCCACTGATAAAGCAATGGTACCCCCAAATATTTGCCAAAGTCAAACACTTCAGCAAAACCAAAAACAGAACTTGTGGTATTTCACAAATCACCAGATACGTTACGGGAGAAGAAGATAGTCGTTTTAGCATAACTCACCTTATGCCCAGATGCCACACAAAAATTATCCAAGATAGACCGAATCACCCCTACATGCTCTATAGATGCCTCATTAAAAAGAACCATATCGTCGGCAAAGAATAAATACGATATGGCCGGTGCTCTCTTCAAAGTCCGAAACGGTTTTCAGACTCCTTCATTAATCACCATCTGAATAGACTACGCCAATCTCTCCATACACAACACAAACAGATACGGCAACAATGGATCACCTTACCTAATACCACGGGAAGACCAAAATGGCTCAGACATCGATCCATTCCAAAGCACCTGCGTCGAAACTGTAGTGACACAACTTATTATAAGCTGACGCAACATCTCTGGAATCCCAATATCAACTAGCGTATTCTCAATATAATCCCACTCAAGCCTATCATAAGCCTTTTCAAGATTAATTTTAATCGTCATCCAACTCTTCGCACCAGATTTCCTTCGTGAATAACATTATTGTTCGTGATAGCATGACTTGGTGTAAAGCTAGTATGGTTCTCCGACACCCAAACAGGCAAAAAAGGTTTCAATCTATTAATGATAACCTTCATGATAATTTTGTAGACCACCGTATAGAGGCTAATCAGACGAAATTGGCTTATATTCTCAGGCAACGTAACCTTCGGCAATAGCACTAACTAAGTCCTATTAAGGGCTGCAAGGATCAGTCAATTAGCAAATGCCCCATCAATGAACTAACAAACTGACTCTTCAAGAATATCCCAATGTCACTAGAAAAACCCCATCTGGAGCCCATCAACACCGGGGGCTTTAAACAGTTCCATATCAAATAGAGTCGTACGAATTTCCTCATGAGTAACCGGCAAACCTAAGCAGGATAACCTCCCCGACCGACCACTAGTAAATAAAGCCTTATAAAAATCCAAAGCCATATGCGCGAGATCTGCCTACTCCGAAACCCAAGTACCGTCATCTGCTTTCAACATCAAAACATAACGAGCCCGTCTAAGCGCAAGGATAAAAGCATAATAGAATTTCGTGTGTCTATCACCCTTCACACACCACTTCGCACAAGCTTTTTGTCGCCCAAAACTCTCCTCTTGCGTCAGGACCTCATCAAGCTCCACTCGCAACTGACACACAAGGTTGGTAAGAAACTCATAATGTCAACGAATCAAAGCTTCATCAATACCCCGCAGCCGGGCAATAAGCATTTTCTTTCCTCGACCGATATGCCCAAACACCTTAGTGTTCCAACTACCAACATCCGCCTGAAAAGTAGCAATATTATCCTCTAAAGAGCTGTTATCCTTCGAAACAGACATCAAAAACACCTTAAACTGAGGGTGATCATGCCAAGCCTCAATAAACCTAAATGGCCTATTGCTCAAACCCTGTACCACCTCCACTGAGTGTAGAAGAATAGGACAATGATCCGAGCCCAGACGATCAAGATGTTGCACATAACCATTCAGAAAAGATGAGACCCACTTAGAATTACTAAGGCAATGATCAAGATGTTCATGTAAGTTACCTCAATTCCAAGTAAAATGATGACCCCGAAAGCCCAAATCAACAAGTCCAGAGCTAAAAAAATCCGCAAAGCACCGATTCCCACAAACATGACTAGCCGCACTGCCAACTCTCTCATCAGCAGACAAGATGGCATTAAAGTCCCATCCTAAAACCCAAGTTACATCAACCCCCGGATTCATAGAATGAAGCTGGTCCCAAAGATGCTTACGCTTTGACACCGTAGGACTCTCATAAATAGCTGTGAATTGAACTCACACACCAGAACCAATCTCATGCACACACCCATTAATGAATTGATTCAAAATATGCATAATTTCTACCTCAACCGAATCATCCTACAACAACTATATCCTACCACTAAAACCATGAGCCTCTGCACGATAAGAATTTCTAAAACCCAACTTAGACACCACCTTATCAGCAGCATCTCCACTAATATAGGGCTCAAAGACAGCAACGAAACACTATCGATGCTCTTGTCTGAAGGACTTAAAAAACCTACGAAATGGAAGGCTAGCCGCTCCCTGACAATTCTAAAATATTATTTTAATCATCATAAACAATTAAACAAAAGGAACACTAACCTCAATGATCCGCAGTGACCACCTTCTCTGGATCCTCAATAGGATCATCGTCATTCACCACTATAGCAATATCAGAGACCACCGAGACCATAGCCAACAATTATAGGCACTCCCCCAAAGATTCGGCAATATCAGACCCTTTGCGAGGCTCCCTTACCACATCACTACTATCATTCGGTGTCTAATCGGTGTTCAACGACAACTCTTCAAGAATCGATCAGGCATATAGACTATTTTTAACGGCCTTCCGAACCAGAACACTACGACGATTATTCTCCTTTGCTGCCTCACCACCACTAATCTGAACCTTCGATTTCTTTCTACCCGAGAGACCAACCCCCTTAGCTCATTGCTTAAAAATTGTTACCGCTTTATGAATACCCCCAGGCACCGTTGTTTGGCGCGACACCACGGCTGCCAACTGACCCTTGACTCTAGGGATCACACTCACGCTATCTGCGGAACGACCAGTTGTCATCGCTTTCTTATCAGGGTTAGACGTTTTATACAACAAATTTTTAATACTAGAACTCGAAGCAGTCAGTCCTGAAATAGTCTTCACCCTAGCCATTCTCCCACTATCAACTCCTGGAGACATATCGCCTTGACGCGGATCTTGCTCCTCAGCCGTTTCTAATGCCGCAACCGAGAGCCACTAGCGACACTCTTCTCTACCACTGCACCCGAACTACTCTTTGGGGATGGCCTTCGATGTCAGTTTTCTACCACCATCTATGGACCATATAAATCACCATTTCTCTCCTCATTGACTGTCTTAGAGTCCCTATCACTCGCCTTATTCAAACTCTCAGCTGCCACCACCGTTTGCACTAGAGCAACCTCACAAGATTCTTTCAAATGGCCATACACTCCACAACAAAGCAAATTTGCTGCAAACCTTCGTACTCCAACCTTTGGACATAGCCATCAATTCGAATACTGGACAAAAGTGGCTTGTTTAAGTCGACCATAACTGCAAGCCTGACAAACTTCCCCATCTCCCGTACTTGTATGTTATAGTATATTTTCACAACCTTACCAATAATTGTAGCAATATAACGAAACACTGCCTTAGTATAATAATCGTATGGCAAACCCGACAATCGTACCCAAACAATTACATGTGATGGATGCTTCTCTGCAGTCGTGAATGAACGATTCCAGGGTTGTACAGTAAGATAACTACCAAAAATAGTCAAGGACTTGCTGTCAGCACATTCGCATAATCTTTCTCATCTGAAAATCAAACCAAAAAATAGTTATTATCGATATCCACCAATTGACTATCTCCAATCGGTTGCCAAAGCGCATGAATTCTGGTTTCCAAAGTCTTAAACCTAATTGTACGACCCAAGAGTCGTACAATGATCGTATTACTCATATTCCTATCGATATGGTCATAAACACGATTCGAAAACCATATCGAGGGAATCGACAAAGCTGTATCAATAATCACATCTTCATCCATGATAACGACCTCTTCCTCACAATAACTCGATATCGCCCCCTTATTAGCAACCTTGCTAGCATAAGATCCCGACACAGACTGCACACCACCGGCAGAGCCTAACTCGGTCACCATACCTTGTTTCGCAGCCTCAGCCCCAAGGGAGTTAGTTACCGCAGCCTC
Organism: Hibiscus mutabilis; assembly: GCA_019671005.1. Taxonomy (NCBI): domain Eukaryota; kingdom Viridiplantae; phylum Streptophyta; class Magnoliopsida; order Malvales; family Malvaceae; genus Hibiscus; species Hibiscus mutabilis. The sequence continues at coordinate 4,668,983 of CM033744.1, forward strand.
GACCCCTACAGCACTGTCATCCTCCATTAAAGCATTCTTCATTTTCGTATCTATCGTAGGCGAATCACGCCCCTTCTTAACCAAACGATAATCATCGGCCAAAGCTTGGGGCGCCAACCTCTCTAGCGGCTTCGGAATAACCACCTACGGCATCATTCCCGGTGGTCGGCCGCCAGGATTTTCATGTGGAAGCGGGAAGATACGAACTTGCGCAGCATTAGGGTTTTCCATACAATTTCGTTAAGATAAGTGGTAAAAAAAATTATACAAAATTTTTACACTCATATTATTAACATCATATAAAAGTTTTAATATAAGTAAAATAATGATATATATATATATATATATATATATATATAAAAATGGTAATGTGCATGGGCGTCCTTTAAGAACTAGTGGTGTTCATGACTCTCCAAAATTTTAAAAAATTTAAATATTTTAAATTAAATTTTCTTTTTATTTTTTAAAAAATTATTTTTTTTAAATTATAAAAAAATTTAGTTAAACCCTAAAACTTTTTAAATAAATTTTATTTAAAATTTATATTTAAAAAAATTTAAATTAACTTATTTAAACTTTTACTTTAAATTTCTCCACAAATAACGTAGATGATTTCGATTGTCGAAACATATTACCCATATGATGAGAAAGTTAATCTAAAAATTTTGGAAATCCTATTAAACTAGACAAGAATATATTATTACATCGAAATCTGGCATGTGATGTAAGACCTAACATATACAGATAGGTACGGTCCAGTGCACGTTAAAAATAGACCCCATCCGAAAGAAAACCGCATAAAAATAACTTTCCACGTCATAACCGTACAAAACGGTAATTTTCGTAGAAATTGCGGTACCAAAAGGAAAAAAAATCCAATCCTTATCTACTCCTACTACTCACACCACTTCCAGTACTTTATCTGTACTCCCCTCCTTTCTGTTATTCACCCTCCCTCCTCTCGCCACGTGTCCCTTTCCCCACCCCATCCAACGGCTGACAAACTGTTGATCAATTCCACCTGGTTTGACTCATACACCAATAAGAACTCGCCACGTCAAGTGAACTGATTGAGCATCCACGTGGCGGGTTTCTGTCTGGAGAAGTTTGTTTAAAGATGTGAACCGGTTCTCACTCAAGCGTTTACGCTTGTCTTCTCCACTGTTTTTTTTTCGTCGCTTTTTTTGGTTCTTTCTCTGCATCTCTTTCACCTACCAAAATAGCTTCGATTTTTGTTCTCTGAGAAAGGAAAAAAACCGGGGAAGATGAACTCGACCCGTACGAGCAGTTTTGGGTTGACTCGGACTCTCTGTAAACCGACCCATCACCCTCTTCTCTACCTCCGAGTCGTCTTCTTGTTTGTTCCCACCTGAAAAGATCGTTTTTTATGATAAAAATTTCAGCTTTTTATTTTATTTTATTTTTTTGGTAAAACCCAAAATGTCGCATTTTCAATCGAACAAGAACGTCCTTAGTTTAACAGAAGATCTACTCGTTCGGATCTACGAGATTCTTGTCTCCGAGTCGGACCGGAAATCGTTTCGGCTCGTTTGCAGAGAGTTCCTCCGAATTGAATCGCTGACTCGGAAGCATCTCCGAATTCTCCGGATCGAGTTCTTGCCGATTCTTCTCCACAAGTACCCTCGACTACAATCTCTCGACCTCTCCGTTTGTCCCCGCATTGAAGACGGGGTTGTTTCCTTGCTGTTGTCTCAGGTTGGTCCGGGTTCGAATTCCCTGCGTTTTGGTAATTGGACTCGGGGGCTGAAGAGTCTAGTGCTGAGTCGAGTGACTGGGTTGAGGTTCTCGGGTTTGGAGATGTTGGCACGTGCATGTCCGTGTTTGGAGAGCGTTGACGTGTCGTATTGTTGTGGGTTTGGAGACAGGGAAGCTGCTGCCCTGTCTTTCGCCGTTGGATTGAGGGAGTTGAACATGGATAAGTGCTTGCGGCTGACCGATGTCGGATTGGCCAAGATCGCTGTCGGATGTTTGAAGTTAGAAAAATTGAGTTTGAAGTGGTGTATGGAGATAACTGATCTGGGTGTCGATCTTTTATGTAAAAAATGCATTGACTTGAAGTATCTTGATGTGTCGTATCTCAAGGTTGGGTCTTTTTTCTCTCTCGAATTTGTTTCTCAATGCAATGTTTGGTTACCGAGAAAATAGACAGGAAAAAAATTATAACAGATATGATTAGAATTCAGCTCAGATTGAAACTACATTATATTTCTTCTGAAATATTGTCTATGGTTCATCTTTATGTATGTTTTTTGGTATATGGTTTTGTTTTAGGTCACAAATGAATCACTTCATTCTATTGCTTCTCTGCTGAAACTGGAGGTTTTGGGTTTGATGGCGTGTCCTTTAATCGATGATGTCGGATTACAGTTTATCGAGCATGGATGCCCTTTACTGAAGGTAGGAAACTACGACATCCGTGGAGAACACAAAAATACATTTTAATGTTTTGAATTATGTTGTTTGTAGGTCATTGATGTATCAAGGTGCCAAGGTCTGAGTTCATCTGGTTTAATCTTTGTCGTTAGAGGCCATGGTAATCTTCTGGAGCTAAATGCAGGTTACTCTCTTTCAGTAAGTAGTTTCTTGGTTCTGATGTTATCCGGCTTTGGTATGTACTAGTATAACTTTGCCATTTTGATCAGTGGATGCTGAATGTGGGTTTTCATGACAGGAGCTTTCGACCGCCCTTCTGCATCAGATAAAGAACTTGAAGCACCTTGAAGTGATTAGAATAGACGGGGCTAGAATTCCCGAGTCTAGTTTCCAAGTAATTAGCGCCAACTGCAAGTCATTGGTAGAAATCGGGGTCAGCAAATGTTCGGGGGTGACTAACATGGGCTTAATGAGACTTGTATCCGGCTGCATTAATTTAAGAGTCCTAAATCTAACCTGCTGCTGTTCCATTACCGATGCTGCAATTTCTGCCATATCCACCTCGTGCAGAAACGTTGTATGCCTGAAGCTAGAGTCTTGTAATATGATTACCGAGAAGGGTCTTTGTCAGCTCGGATCCTTTTGCTTGCTACTAGAGGAGATTGATCTAACAGATTGTTGTGGTGTAAATGACAAAGGTTACAATCTTGAACCATTCTCTGTTTTAATTTTACTTCCCATCGTGCAACTTATTGGTTGCGTTCTCGTTTCCAATTAATGTGTTTTGTTCTTATCTGCAGGATTGGAGTACTTATCTAGATGTTCCGAACTATCATGCTTGAAACTGGGACTTTGCACAAACATATCGGATAAAGGACTATCCTATATTGGTTCTAACTGTAAAAAGATTCATGAACTGGATCTATACCGGTAAAATAAACTTAAAACCGGTTTGATAGTAGAGTTATATTTTCTTAACATGCTAATGGAAAGTTAAACATCTGTTCATTTGGACTTGCAGGTGTACCAGTATCGGTGATGACGGTTTAGATGCTCTATCCAGTGGTTGCAAGAAATTAAAAAAACTCAACTTATCATACTGCAATGAAGTTTCCGACAGAGGGCTAGGTTATATTGGTCGTCTAGCTGAACTTTGCGATCTGGAAATGCGGGCACTTAATAAAATTACAGGTGTGGGTTTGGAAGCAGTTGCAGCTGGATGTAAGAGACTGGCAGAGTTGGATTTGAAACATTGCGAAAATGTTGATGATTTGGGCTTTTGGGCACTTGCCTACTACTCAAGGAATCTTCGACAGGTATGGTTTTGTCGGATTTGAATCATGTGATAGCTGTGCTTTTATCTGTGTGGAAAACATGTACAAAACATTGTTTTTCGTAAACACGATAAGTGTTGTCGATAAGCAAAAAGTGTTTGCATCCTTGTTCACTTGCATTTGGAACCTATGGAGGGTCCATTTCTCCAGCTTCGATCAGATTGACGTGTTTGCATACTTATTCACTTTCTTGTTGGTTAACTCAAGGCTATGTTCTCTAAATCGTCAGTCTTCCCCGCCATTTCTATCGTTTCACGTTTTAGTATAAGCAACATGCATTATTGATGGAATATTCGAATGTGCTAAATTATGTTATGTTGGCAGATAAATTTGAGCTACTGTGCCATCTCTGATATGGCGTTGTGCCTGGTGATGGGGAACCTGACACGGCTTCAAGAGGCAAAGCTTGTGCACCTTTGCAATGTCACGGTTGAAGGGTTCGAACTTGCACTTAGAGCCTGCTGTGTACGGATAAAAAAGGTCAAGCTATTAGCCCCTCTAAGATTCGCGCTTTCAACAGAGATCCTTGAAACCCTGCATGCTAGAGGTTGCATCATAAGATGGGATTAGATATGATTACATCTTGGAAGTTCTTCAAGAGAATAATAAACTCCTTGTACCTTGTCCATTTAAAAGCTGTGGTTTTTATAGCCTGTTCATCATATTTTCTTCGATATTTAAACGTGAAGTTCGAAGTTCATATTGCTCCGGGATAACAGGTTTAAGTTCAACAACAGCCGAGACTTGTATTGACCACGAATTATTTATTACGTTAATGATCATTTTAAGTATGTTCTTTCATCTCTGAATACTACAAATGGTGAAAATTGCAGATGCATTATGAACTCTATGGTGAAAATTGCAGGCACCAAAGCCTGTTTCACCCATCAAATTTTCAGCAAATAAGCTTCATAACAATGGCTTTCAAGGCTTCAGCTCTTTGCACCATAGCTATTCTCTTATTCTTTTTCTCTCCAACTTTCGCTACCTCTCTCGATCCGGCCTCGGTTTTCAACTCCGAATCCGTTTGCAAGCTCACTCCACATGCCAATTTCTGCAAATCCATCTTGCCCTCCAACAAATTCGCCACCATTCTTGACTTCAGCAGGGTTTTGATGCACCAATCGTTATTGAACGCTCATAGTTTCCTTGGTTCCATCAAGTATTTCCTCGGACTACCCTCGCCTTCGTACCTTGGCACGATTCGAGCCCTCCAGGATTGCCAGCTTATAGCCGAGATTAACGTTGATTTCTTGCTTTACACGTTGGAACGGATCAAGTCCAACCGTCTCGACACTTTCCTGGCCAATGATTTGCCTTGCTTGCTCAGTGCAGTTTTAACCAACGTGCAAACTTGTGTCGAAGGGCTTGATTTGAAGCTATGCCGTCGGCTTCGAGTGTGAAACATGGCCTGTTGCCGTCAATCTCAAATGGAACAAATTTCCTCAGTACGTCGCTTGCACTTTTTAGGCACGGTTGGGTTCATGGATTTATCAACTCTCTGTTAGGAGGAAACCATGTGTTTTCCAACTTGGTACATGGCAGAGATTCTCCTTTGCCTTTTACAATGTCGGGCCCAGACCGAGAAGTTTACGAATCCACAAGCCGGAAGGATGTTCGAGCAGACGGAAAAGGGGTAGGTGTTACAGTGAGTCAAGTAGTTGTTAACCCCGATGGAAGTGGCAATTTCACCACCATCAATGAAGCAGTGGCCGCTGCACCGAATAATACTGGCGACAGCAACCAATACTTTTTGATTTACATGGCTGCCGGTGTATACAAATAGTACGTTTCCATACCTAAGAAGAAGCAGAACTTGATGATGATCGGTGCCGGTATTAACAAGACGATAATCACTGGAAACCGCAACTTCGTCGATGGATCGACCACATTCAACTCCGCCACATTTGGTAATGTGCTAGAATTTATTTAATTACCATTTGAACCATGTTCCAACATTTACATAATGTACATTTTTAATGAACTCAACAACTCTCCTGCAGCTGTTGTTGGGAAAGGATTCGTCGCAGTCGCAGTCGACATCACATTCCATAACACGGCCGGACCTAGCAAACACCAAGCCGTCGCGGTCCGAAACGAGCGATATGTCCAAGTTTTACCGCTGCAGCTTCGAAGGTTAGCAAGACACATTATACGCCCACTCCCTCAGGCAATTCTACAAAGAATGTGACATTTACGGTACGGTAGATTTCATATTCGGCAACGCGGCCGTGGTCCTCCAAAATTGCAACATATACCCTCGGCTGCCAATGCCGAACCAATTCAATGTTATAGTATAGGTTGAGTCTTTGTATTGGCAGTTAGGTTGTTATGAGTTAATCATGAACGGTTAGGATTATTTGTTAGATTACCGTTTTAGAATTAACTCATTCAACCCTTGTATAAATATAACCCGGTCTCATTTGAGATATTACAGGATTCATTAATAAAACTTGTGAGAGTACCGTCTCTCTTCTCTATTCCATTCTATTATAGTTTTAGCTGAGAATCCTTACATTCAACACCATCACAGCACGAGAAAAAACCGATCCCAACCAAAACACAGGCATTTCAATCCACAACTGCATCATCAAACCCGCCAACAACCTCGCCTCGAGTGACTGCAAGACGAAGACATACCTCGGGAGGCCGTGGAAAGAGTATTCGATGACTGTCTACATGCAGAGTTTCATGGATAGTTTGATTGAACCGTCAGGTTGGAGTGAATGGCAGGGGAATTTCGCACTCGATACTCTTCACTACGCCGAATATTCGAACTAGGGTCCGGGTTTGAACACTGGTTCCAGGGTCCAATGGGTGGTTACCATAGGGATATAAGTGAGGGTGAGGCTGATGGATTCAGTGTCTCCAAGTTCATATATGGTGAGCATTGGTTGCCTGCAACTGGAATTCCTTTTCATGGAGGTTTTTTATTTTATTTTTGCAAACCCTTTAATTTAATTAAATTATCAGCTTTGTTCTTAAAATTCTGTTGTATTCTTTTTGGTTAATTTCTGTCACAATTTTTGATGAATTTGCACTTAATTCTTACTTTGGGTTTTTAAATTTATAATCACATTTTATTAGGCCGGTAAACGAACCAAACAAACACGAACGATGGTGTGTTTATGTTCGTTCATTTAACTTTAGCCGAACAAATGAATGAACACGAACATAATGAACACAAAATTTCTTGTTCGTATTCGTTCGTTAAGGAATGTAGCTTGTTCGTGTTCGTTCGTTCAAATGATAAACGAACACAAACTAACATAAACGAACAAAAATGAACACAAACGAATATAAGTGAACATAAATAATATATATGTTAAATATTTAATATTTTAGGTTAATTCGATTAATTCAGTTAATTAACCGATTTAAAGCAAATTAATCGATAATTAAAATTTGAAAAAACTCTTAATCATTAGCCGAAATCTAAAATTATCTAACAAATTAGCCAATTTTGTTTTGGTTCGGTTGGTTAGTTCGGTTTAACCGAATAATGGACACCCCTAGCCGATAAGAAGGAAGTTTTTAACGAGTCGTAAAATAGGACTTGTCAACTCGAATAACTCAAAAAAATTTTACTCGACTCAACTTGATCTAATGCTCACCCCTAGACATATGTGAATAAATTTAAACGAACATAAATGGACATAAACGAATGAACATGAACGAACGAATTACCTAACGTTCACGAACATAAATAAACGAGCGAGCCCTTTGTTCATGTTCGTTCATTTAATTAAACGATAAAAAAATTTATTCATGTTCGTTCGTTTAATAAATAAACGAACTTCCTTCCGAACGATTCACGAACAATTTGCTGAATGTTCGGTTCGTTTACAACCTTACATTTTATGTTTTTTCTTCTTTTATTTACTTGTATAATTATTTTGCAAAAACCTATCTTTTTATACCATAGTTTATTTATTGAGGGTCAAATTGTGATTTTTGTCCTTGTGTTATATTCAATTTTGAGATTTAATCTTTATAAATTGTAAGTTTGCATAATTATATCCTCATTTGTTATATTATTTTGAACGAAACGTGTTTAGGGACGGACGCAGGATTTTATATTAGGGGGCGAACATATAAAATTTTAAGGAGGCGAGCTTAAAAATTTTAGGGGGCGAAAATAGATTTTTAATATAAAATACATAAATTTTTTAAAATTCTAAATTATATATATATTTCAAATTTTTAGGGGGCGACTACCCTTCCAGCCTCCTCCGAATCTATCACTGAACGTGTTTATTTGATAAAAAATAACTAAAGAGGTGTCGACAAAAAAACTTATAACAATAAAAATAAAATATGTTACAAAAATAGACAAAAGCATCCAACATTTATACAAATAAATGAAAAAATTATTAACATAAATATTTTAATTACGCATTTGGTCTTCATTAATTATACATTTTATTAATTTAGTTTAAATTAATAAATTTAATCGTGTCACCAAATGATTTGAGGAAAATAAAAAAAAAAGCGAATATAAATGAAAAGACTTGAACATGGATATGGTAGAGTGAAAGAAAAAATATTAAATTAAATTAAAATTAGGACTAAATTAATATAATGTATAAATAATAAAGATTAAATGTGTAATTGAAAAAAATTGTTTAATTGACACGTCAGTATATCCATTAACTTTTAATTGTTAGTAGCTCGATTGATATCATTTAAATAATTAAACAGTCTGATTGATAAAATTAAAAGATCAGTAATCAAGATAGAACTTCCCTTATAAATAAGTGACTACATAGGTAGTTTATCTAGTTGCTCCAGCGGAATAAGGAGCTAGATCTTTTAAGCAATGTTAAAAGTTCAAATCATAACATAGTGAATGGAAAAAACTGGGTCATGAGGGTCCTTTCATATTGTACCAAAACTCAATCTGAATTAGTGGTAATTAAAAAAAATCCATTGATAAGACCACTTTGTCAATGGCAGATTGGAGACTATCTAAAAATTGGGAGGTCACATGTTTCCCACAGCTCTTTAGCCTCTCATTTTAAGGAAACACCTTAACAATTTTCTTTTACCACTCTCCCTATCCTATCCAACCATAATATTTTGAAGCAAAAATCTGCACAATTCAACCTCCTTTTGTTCACAAACCATTCTATTTCTTATAAAATTCATCAAAATTCAATCTGACTTTTCCTTTTTGGAACACATTTTTAATCCAAAATATGTTGTCCCTCTTTGCATAGGGTAGAGCTCTTGTTGCCCGTCTGATTGGGGAGACTTTCATGATCATATAGGAAAATTGTATGGTATTGGTGTTTTTCCAATTGCTTCTCATAGATTGATACCTTTCGGAAATGTCGACGGGTGATCTGGAGAGGCAGAAGAGAATCACCATCGTCGCGCTTTGTTCCGTCATGTTGGTGTCGATGGTGGTTGTGGTGGTGTTCAGCATTAAAATCAGCAATAGCGGCGACTCCAATGACGATGACGATAAAATCAAAACAGGGGATAAAAATGCTCACACGGCTCCTTCAATGAAGGCGATCCGATCCATCTGTAAACTGACTGATTTCAAGAGGACATGCATGAAGTCATGGCCGAGTCCGGCAATACGACGGACGTCAAAGAACTCATCAAGGCGGCGCTCAAGGCCACAATTAAGTACTTGCGTCGAGCCTCTAAGAATTTGACTGCCTCGAGAGACCTTCAGAAGGATCCGAGGAATAAGACAGCATTGGATATATGCAAACAACTAATGAGGTACAGGGTATACGAACTACGGAAATCGTTCAAAAAAATCGTTGAGTTTGAAAGTGCGCCGATTGATAAAATGTTGGCCGACCTGAGGATTTGGTTGAGTGCTACAATCACCAACCAAAGGACTTGCTTAGATGGATTCAAAAATGCAACCACTGACGCTCGGAAGACGATGAAAAAGGCATTGACTATTTCCATGGAGCTAAGCAGAGATGGCCTTGCCATAATCAGTAAGCTAGGCGACTTACAAGACAGTGTACGCCGACGCCTACTTAGCAATGATGAAGTTTCCGTTACAGGCGGGCGTAGCAATTCTGATTTCGGTACCGATTTAGAGAATGTATTTGGCCATCGTCTACTCCAAGTGAACAAAGCTGATGTTGTTGTGGCCTAGGATGGTAGTGGAAGGTTCAAGACCATTAAAGGTGCAATGAGTAGTATACCCCTTAATTCTCCTAAGCCTTTTGTGATATATATCAAGGAAGGTATTTACAGGGAGAATATCGAATTCGGTTATAGGATGAAAAATGTGGTGCTAATAGAAGACGGTAAAGAGAAAACCCGAATTACCGGTCGCCGCAACAATGCCGATGGCATTCCAACCTTTAGGACTGCTACAGTAGGTACGAGTACGAATTAAACATTCTTTTCATGTATATATGTTTTGTTTCTAACAAAATGATAGTCCAATTGATGTAGCTGTTAACGGAGACAAGTTCTTCGCCAAGAACATTGGATTCGAGAACTCGGCTGGGGCAGCCAAATTACAAGCTGTGGCATTGATGGTGATTTCCGATTTCACCGTCTTCTACAACTGCTCAATAGACGGTTACCGGAACACATTTTACGTCCACAGCAAACGCCAATTCTACCGCAGTGCACTATCACCGGGACGATTGATTTCGTGTTTGGCGATGCCGCTGCAGTTTTCCAAGACTGCGCATTCCTCGTCCGGAAGCCATTAGATGGACAAAAAGACGTCGTTACGGCACACACTCGATCTGACGTTCGACAACTATCGTCATCCAAAACTCGTCATTTACGGCTGCTCCGGAAATGGTACATATGAAGCCCAAGTACCCTCCGCGTGGGAAATTTGCGAGAACGATCGTCGTGGAATCTTACCTCGACGATTTGATTAAACCGGAAGGGTGGACATTGTGGGATGGTACATGGGGGATAAACACTTGTTTTTACTCCGAGTTCAATAACCATGGCCCTGGTTCGCCCATGACGGCTCGTGTTCAATGGCCCGGAATTAAGGAGATCACAGCGGAAACTGCACGTGAATTCACTCCGAAGGCCTTCTTCAATGGGGCTGACTCATGGATAACGGCTAAAGGAGTGCCGTATACCCCAGGTTTTTTTAACAATAATGCGGTGAACGCACAACAAATTACCACTTGGTAAATTAGCATATATTGTAAAGATTGCTTGTAAATGTAAAGAATAGACCACAGTTTTGTCATTACCACTTGGTATCTCCAAATTTATTTCAAGGGTAAGTGTTTCAAAGGGCTGTAATTTGAACATTAATTAAAAAACATTTAATTTTAAAGACCTAATAGAAATAAGATTATTATTTGACACGCAAATCGTGTAAAAGTATTACACAATTCTTACTAATTGAACTATAAAATTTCTAACTCGAGAATTCTAAACTTATTTATAGTTGATTAGAAAAAAATAATTATTTATAGTTTTTCTATTAAAAGGAAGAAATAAATAATAGTTAATTATTATTATGAGTAAGTGAATAATTAAGATTTATTATTTTTTAAATCAAATTAATAATTATTTTAACTTTTAAGGGTTTTTTTTCTATGATTAAATCAATTTTAGATGTAATAATAAGTTAACTAGAGTTGGGTTATAAAAGTTCGCCCTTTGCCGCCACCTCTCCCAAAATAAAAAAAATCCCTCTTTTTTGTTCGCCTATGGAGGCATCGTCGTCATCGGCTACTTCTTACTCTTCAACGGATTCCTTGTCCGATTCGTCTTCCTCGCGCGCCAAAAAACGCCGTCGTCGCAGCAACCGTCGCGAAAGAGACAGGGATTCTCTCAAAATCAGAAAGAAGAGTCGCTCGATAGGTAAACGACGTCGTAGAAAGCATCGCCGTCACTCTTCCGATTCTTACTCTTCGTCTGGCTCCGATTCCTCCAGGTAAAAATATATTATTGATTTTTTAATTAATTGATGTTTAAGGTTAGCTGTTAGGCGAATTAATTAAGATTTTTATTAAATCTTTAATCTGGAATTTTAGTTGAAAGTGTTCTTCGGTGAAACGATATCATGGATTTTTCGATTTTTTTATGTTAGGATTGTATAGTTTAACAAATTTTAACTTTTCAATTTTGCTGGTTTAAGTAAGATTGGATTAAAATGAATTTTGTTTATAGTACAAGGGGTTGATTTGTATTATCATACATTTTATATAAATTGAATTTAATGTGTGTAGTGCACTAATGACTAAACTTAAGAAAATGCAAAATTGCTTGTCTGAAGTCAGTGACGGAACTTGGAATAAAAGTTTGAGGGGCTAACTTAAATTTTTTAAAAATTTGGAGGTTTAAATGAAAATTTTCAAAAAAATTAGGGTTTAACTAAAGTTTTTAATAATTTTGATAGATTTAACAAAAAAATTAAAAAAATTGATAGAGAATTTAATTAAAAATATTCAAAATTTTGAAGCTTAATATAAATTTTTAAAAATCTTGAGTGGGCCAAATTTAAATTTTCAAAAAATTTAGGGCCAAGATTCAAATTTCTCAAAATTGTTATTTGGGGGGGGGGGGGGGTTTCCCTTAAAGCATCCGCCCCTGAAGCTTAAATGCATGGTCAGATATCTTGCTTTTATGGCTGGGAATAGTTGGTAACTGAGCAAGAACAAGGTGTGCCTACATCAATATTTTTGTTCTAATACCTTGTGTTACATGGAAGGTGGAGAAATTACATGAAACTGTTTGGTTATTTAGCATTTTACCGACTAGTAACCTTAACATAGATACTTGGACACTGAGTTCCCTAACATTCTGACTGCTAAATTATTGCAGGGGTAACAGTTCATCGGATAGTGAGCATGAATCCAGCCATTCAAAGAGGCACAAGAAAAGTGACAGGCAAAAGAAGGTTAAGTTCTGGTGCTACAATTTTTTCTTCTCATTTTAATGCAGTCTCTCATATGGCTCACTTTATTATTATCCTTTTGCCTTTTAGTCAAAGGAAAAAGAGCGGAGCAAGAGTCATCGACATAAACATCAAAAGCACAAACTGAAATAGGTATGCCACTATTTACAATGTACGTCCCTATCTTGTTTCAAATCTTTTTTTTATCTCGTAGAATATCGTGTTCGGTGTTCATCTCCAGACCCTTCAAACATACACAGAAACTTAGAAAGAATCTTACATTTTCATGTTTGGAACATACCCCGTATTTGATACTCGCACTAGAGTCTAACTAACATAGATTTGTAGCATGGTTGCTTAAATAACCTTAGATTGAGTGCTGCTGTTGTGAAATTATAACCCGAGAGATTTACTCGGCGATTTTATGTGCATTATGTTTAACTTGGTATCCAAATTTGCGTCTAGAGGCCTAGTGTGGCTAGGTTATCCTCATTTTCTGACTGTTCGTCAGGAGTTTGGTTTTTGTTTTTGTTTTCAGCATCTTTCATTGTTCGTCTTTGTGTAATTTAAGCATGCATGTTTAAATCACAAGTTTGCTTTTCATCCATACGCATCTGCCAGGAAAGTGGCAGAAGTTCTAATATTAGGTTCAATAGTTCCGTCTTATTATGGATGATGAGCAAATTTTCCAGCATTCATTATTTTTTAGAATATTTTTAACTAGACATTTCTGAGGTGCTTATGATACTTTTTGCCTGTTCTATGGATTGGCTCTTTGAAATTGGAGCTGGGGCCTGTGACATGATAACTGGATGCAATTGCCTGGATTATTTTTCTGGGTCGGGTTTGTCCTGGCAATCGGAGCTGCATATAGAAACAGCAAGATGATAGAATTAGCAGTCCTGTACAGCTTTCTAAGGTAATTCATTGCTGTCTAGTGGTTCATGATATTATTTCCTTACTCGATTTCTCTCACTCAAGCTAACTTCTTATCCTTTGTACAGTTTCTTGGGCGTGACAAGGAAGATGGTGCACGGCGTAGTGCTGTGTCTGGCAAAAAGGTTAGTCCATCGTCTTGTTTATGTTAGAGACAGACAAGGGTTCTTACTCTTGTTTCATTGTTTCTAGATTCTCTTGAAACTTGACAAGTCCAAGGAAGACAAAGAGGCCGAGAGTAAAAGAAACAAACTGTTGAAGTTCTTAAATGCTAGTTTTGATTGACTCGGTGGAGCTGAAGTTCAAATTGTATTATGAAGAAGTCTTAGTCATCTTTCTGAAGATAAGATAATCATGGTTGAAGTCATTATAGGTCAAGTTCTCCACTTAAGGGAAATGTAGAATATCCATAACTTCAGCCTTGTGGCACAAGTTTCAGTGTTGTGTTTTATGGATTTTGTGCTTTAGTTTATACATCGACTTTAAGTGACCCAAGTTCGATATGCTTTGCCATCACATTATTTTGGCATGGGAATGTATTTTACTAGTGTCATCTGTCTTGGATTCTCCATGTCACATGCTATCCCAGGATTTATCTGAGTTTTCTGGTGTTATATCATAATGCACGGTTTCTAGTTTGTGTGACCAAATCAGGGTGTGGTGCTTTATTTGGCCAGACCAAGAATTCATGGGGCCTGTTTTTAACAATGAGAAAGGTTAAGATAGGCATGTGATTCACCTGGGGTTGACAACGGCCGAGCCTGGCTCGGCTCGGTTCGGAAACAGTGTTATTGGACTCGAGGCTCGGCGAGCTCGAAATTTTAGGTTCGAACTCGGCTCGGAAACAATACTATTGGGCTCGGCTCGGGCTCGAAGCTCGTCAGGCTCGGCTCGGGCTCGTCAAGCTCGGCTCGAAATGGACAATTTTACTATAATTTTTTTTTTATAAAAGATAGGGCCTCGTTAATGTCCTATTTCATAACCAATACTGAAACGAAATTCAACATCGGGGAAGGGGAAAAGAGTGCCCAATTTATTTTTAGTGGATTTTTTTCTAGTTTATTTTATTACTTTTCTTTTGTTAAAGAGATTACTTTTAGTGTATATGTAGCATATATATAATATATAATTATTCTGAGCCTGTTCACGAGCTTTTTGAGCCGAGCTTGGGTCGGCTCGGCTTGTTAAGGTCTCGAGCCGAGCTCGAGCCGAACTTTGACCAAGTTTTGACCGAGTCGAGCCCGAGTAGCTTGCGAGCCGGTCAGGCTCATTATCACCTCTAAATTCACCTACTTTTATTTGTGGGATGCTGTTCAGCATTTTGTAGTATTAATTTTCATCGGAATTCAGTTCAACAACCTGAAAATGACCAAACAGAAATGATCTCAAATTGCTCAAAATAACTCCTCCAATAGACAGTTAGTAGACGGTGATCGGTGGCATTCATGCAAAGGGCGGACCGGGCGGTGGGTTTGACCACAAAACTGAACTGATTCCCTTAATGGCTGTCGGATGAGACCTGCCTTGGTCATCTTTCTTCTGTGTGGCAAAGCAAGTTTATTTCTTAAGGCAATAGGTTCGGATTGATGAGCCACATTTAAAGCTCCATTATTTCTATTCCGAATTCATCCTCTGATGTTTGCACAAAAAAAGAAAAATTCAACCTCTGATGAATTTACTCCCCTCTGTAACTCTAATAATGTCAGAGGTGGTAGTTATTGCTCTCAACTGTGTCCATTTCTAAAAAAAAAACAATGCTAAATTTGCAATCAATATTCAAACAATCAAGATTGGGTAATTATACCGGTGGGGGAATAAAAAGTTTGAACAAATATTTTAGTTTTAGGGTTTTGGATTTATGGGTTTATGTTTAGAGGTATAGAATTTAAGGATGTGGTTAAAATATAAGGTTTATATGTTAAAACCTAAATCTCTAACCTATTTCCTTAAAATATAAACCCTTGACTTCAAATCCTAAATTCTAACTATAACCCATAAATTTTAAACATCTAAACCTTATATCGTAAATTAAATCTTTAAACTCTAAAATCGAGACGCTTATAGAAATTTTTTGTTTCCGCTACTACTGAATGGAATATTTTCCCTCTAGCTTATGTCAATATATCAAAGCTATTCACTCAATAAAAAATCTAATAAAACTCATTGAGTGGTGGTAGTGAAAAAAAAGTTCTTATGTCTAGATGAACCGAGTTCGATTAATTTATCAAAATAGTGTGTTATTTAAAGGGCTAGAATTGTATGATTATTATCTTGTAATCATAAATTATTATTTATAAATATTTTGTGTGAGAGGGAATTTGGGAAAATAAAAATATTATAATATTTGGGTTTGGAGGAAATATATTAATTTAATTTTGTTTAGGCGACTCTGCACATGTAAACCAAATTGCCTATGCCTTTCTATATCAAAGCACTCATCATCATAACATTTCACATACAGAAAGAATCACAAGGGAAAGACAAAGGCAGAGAGAAAGAGAAAAAATGGAAGGAATACAGCACAGGATGGTGAATGTCAATGGCATAACGATTCAAGGACCCGTCCTCCTCTTCCTTCATGGCTTCCCCGAACTCTGGTACACTTGGAGGCATCAGATTCTTAATCTAAGCTCACTCGGGTACCGCACCGTTGCACCAGATCTCCGCGGCTATGGCGACACCGAGGCTCCCCCGTCGATAGCCGGCTACTCGTGCATGCACATCGTCGGTGACCTTGTTGCACTCGTCGACTCTCTTGGTGTGGACCATGTGTTCTTGGTGGCTCATGATTGGGGTGCCATAATCGGATGGTACCTTTGCTTGTTCCGTCCCGACCGTGTCAAGGCTTTCGTGTGCCTCAGCATCCCGTTCATGCCCAGGAAACCAATGAAGCCTGTTGAGAGCATGAGGCTTTTCTTTGGAGATGATTACTATATTTGCAGATTTCAGGTTTTGGTTCTTCTACCTTGTCTTTAATGTTATTAGTTGGTCCAAATAGTTACGACTTCGAATGGAACTTTATCGTAGGAACCTGGAAAAATTGAAGCAGAGACAGCTCATTATGGAACATCAAACGTGCTAAAGAGAATCATTTCAAGTCGAAAACCAGGTCCACCTTGCTTGCCTAAAGACAATCCTTTTGGTATCAAACCAGATACCCCAATTGCCTTACCAGCATGGTTCTCTGAAGAAAGACCTTAATTACTATTCCAACAAGTTCAATCAAAAAGGCTTCGCCGGCGCTTTAAACTACTACAGAGCTTTTGATTTGTATGTTTTTTACATGTAAAAATGATTCGAATTATGGTCTTGTGAATTTTGGGCTAATTTCTGTCATATTGCAGAAACTGGGATTTGACAGCAGCATGGAGCGGTACACAAGTGAAAGTACCAGTGAAGTTCATTGTGGGGGATCTTGACAGTGTTTATACCACCCCAGGGATGAAGAAATATGTTGAGAGTGGTGGTTTCAAAGCAGATGTGCCCATGTTAGATGAAGTTGTGGTCATGGAAGATGTTGGCCATTTCATCAACCAAGAAAAGGCTAATGAGATTAACTCTCACATCCTTGATTTCATCAAAAAATTCTTTAATCTCTTTGAAGCTTTTTATTTTAACTTGGATTTGCCAAATTCTATTATGAATCAATGCACCATGCATAAGTAGTGACTTTAACATATTTCAAGGTTATTGTTTGGATCAAAATGAAAATTTTCAGAATGTAAGGGCATAGGGGCTAAAAATTCAAAAATTGGAGTACAAGAACTAAATTTACAACTTTCATATAGTGCAGGGGCTAATGGAAGAATTTGACCAATTTGACTCTATGAATCAAGTTCCATCTTCATGAATATTTGAATAAGTGCATGTTCAGACAAGAAACTCCATGTTGGAATATAATATTAAAATGCTTAAACATGAAACACTTTGTAATATAAGAATGATCCATTCTCAAACAAGCTATTAAACGATCCATGAATAAATAAGCAAAACAACTGCCATGTAACCCTAAATGACAGCCTCAAGAAGTAGTAAACTTGTCTTAAACCCTGAATCCCTTGCTGTTCCTCCTCCCTCTAGCCCTTTCGAACTTCCTTCCCTTGGAGCGCACATATGGTTTGCTGTGGCTGTGAGGAACACCGGGAGCGGGACCAAAGTGTTTAACTGCTTCACGGGAATTCTTCGAACCTCTGAGGAGAACCTGCAATTCAGCCCAATGTAAATAAGATATCCAGACAACATTTTCTTCTTTCAGTGTAGAAGAATTAGCAGAAGGGAGCAGGAAACAGGTTTAGGGCGAGACCAAAGGACTTCACTTCCTATGAAAAGTTAAATAAGAAAAGGTTTCATGACACAATAGAACATGTTCCATTTACACTCATTAGGGATATGAACATTATGGTATTGAACATACGAATTTACATAATCATTGATAACCTCGTAAATAGATATGATTCAGTATATTACATTCCAGAGAAATCATTACATCATTGTTCAAAACTTCAAATAGTACATGAAAGAAATATCTCCATTCCAATTTCAACAAGTTTAAACAACCGATATAACATAGAAATGATATTTCGACGAATGCATAACTTAAAAAACACCGATCGAATCAATAAACAAATCAACATACACACATTTGGAACAAAGAAGACCTCAATCAATGTCATGAAGCAACAAAAACAAATGGTACAAGAGATCCGATACCGTGTTTTGACCCAAGGGAGCCCTCAAAGCAAGCTGATCAAAAGTCAAGCATTCTCCACCAGCCTTCTCAATCCTAGCTCGAGCAGTCTCGGTAAACCTAAGAGCAGTAACCTTCAAAGCAGGAACCTCATAAACCCTAATATCATGTGTCACTGTCCCCACTGCCACAGCAATCTTGTCCTCCTACAAGTTATTTATACACATAAAAAGATGAATCAAAACCATAAATCAACAGCAATGTAAAGATCCTAAAAACCCCCTGAAATATTTAGTAATGAAAATTAAAATTACATAAATACCTTCCCCTTCATGAACTGAACTAGCCTAGAGAGAGATAGTGGAGGCTTGTTAACTTTACTCATGAACAAACGTTTCAATATCACGGCATTGAATTTGCTCCCGGTTCTTCTTACAAGGAAACGGTAAAGCTATAATCCAAAACAAATAATCAACACGTTTATTCAAAGAAAGAAAATAAAAGATGGTATTTTTATGCTGAGAGTGGGGATAAAGGTTAGACCTTGACGAGGAGTTTGAGGTAAATATCATCGGATTTGGGAGCTGTCCTCTTGGTCTTCTTGCTCTTACCTCCTGCGACTAAATCGATCCCCTGTTTATGCAAAGACAAAACCAACAAACATAAGCAAAAAACAATGCAAAAGAATAGATCTTCTGTTGTTTGTTTTGAGAGAAAGAAAAGTAAAGAGACCATTGCTGAAGCTTTTCGCTTTGGTGGTGTGAAGTGGGGAGATGCCGCGAATGGCGAGAGATACACAGAGAAGTTAGGGTTTCGATTTTGAAGGGCATTTCATTCTGTGAGGTTGGGTGCGTGGTTGAGCTTATTGATTTGGATCGTACTTCTTTCTTCTAAACCCTTGACATGGTAAAAAAAACTGGTAAAAAAACCTAACATTTGATATATTTTTCAATTATTTTTTTTAATTTTTTCTTTAATAATTTAAATCTAAAGTTTCATTCTTTCCGATTAATCCTTTTTGGATAATCAACCGACAATTACAATAATACTTTTTCTGACCTGACATAACAAAGTTAAGGGTGCAATTGAAAAAACAAATAAATGTTGATGTTTTTTTTTTTTTCTATTTTCACTCATGAATATATTGCTTTGGCACAATTTATATCCATTATTTTTAAACTATGATTCAAGATTGATTCTATCAAGAAATAACAGTAGACTCGTACTATTAATAGACATTTTTTTTATGAAAATGGTCTACTTTTAATTTTTTAATATTTTATATTTAATATTGCTGGAGAAGTTGAATTGCATGAAACAATCTGGAAAATAAACACTATGAGTATATATCAAAACATAAGGGAGAATGATTCACAGATTCATCATGCAATTCTTAACCTGCTTACAATTACACAAACAATAACCACTACTAATTACATAACTCTCCTTTCTTCAAGTATCTCAACTTTTTCCATGGTTGGCATTGCAGTTGCTCTCCCCCGCCAGTTGCTCATTCTAGCCACTCCATCTGCGATATAACGAAATGCAAAGACGGATTTAATAACAATATCAAATAGTTTGACGTACGGTCACGGATGTTCATCATAAATACCTTCCATAGGCCATCATTGAGGTAATGCACGTTGTCTACCCCAATTCCCTTGTTGATTGCCTTTCTGCAAACGGAAGTGAACACACGGTTATTGTAGTCTAACATGTAAATCCTTGTCAGTTCGGAAATAGGAAGTATGTAGGACCATCGGAACTAGACCACAAAAAGAAATGAACACACAGTAATGCCATGTTCCCAGCTACGTTACTCTCCTTTAAGGCAGGGGGAAGAAATACACTATGCTTTTCAAGTTGGAAATGTGTAAGAGCAACTTGGAAAATAACTCACATGTCTTTAGCTGACATTTTGGTAAAGCCAATAGCGAGAGCATGTTGTTTTCCTTCAGCCATTATTGCCTGAAAGGATTAGTTGACATATCAGATATCGAGAAGATGTAAAACAAACATATAAACCGTGACAGAGAAGAGGAATCATACCACAGGAGTTTCTGCTTCCACTTCATCATCCAAAGCACCACCAGGGGATGTAAGACCAGGACACATTATGTTTGCACCAGCAAGGACGAATTTTATCGCACCGCGATCTACTTGGAACTTTTTCATTATGTTCGGATCTGCAAAACCAAGTTACTAAATGGTCATATTTGGATTTCCATAACAAGGGGATACATGAGAGTAAAATAAAGCACAAAGCCGTCATAGAAGAAAACGGAGCTTATCATGGTTAGCCAAGTAAACAATCATATAATCAAATTCATAATCATCCTATAATCTTAACATCAATCAAATAAATGAGAATCAAAACAAAAGAAAACCCAATTATGAGATACTTACATTGGTGAAGGAGTCGGAGTGTAGGCATGTACGGTCCATCGCGGATATTGAAGAATAGTGGAACACTATTAACCAAAACCAGATTTAAATGGTTTTGACTGCAAAGGAATGAAACTATTAGCATCGCGTCTCAAGTACGATTGCCAAAGCAATGGTTAAAGAGCAACAAACCATTTCACAACAATTAAAGGGGCCTTCTTTGGAAGCAAATCATCCAAGACAGGCTCAAGTCCCGGGTACTGCAGAAACGCATCAATACGTTAAACAAAACAAAAAACACAATCAATTTCAGAATTTAACCATTATCACAATTTGTGAAACCAAATAAACAAATAAACTAGATTCACACCTCCTCAGCGATACTTTGCCGAATTTTTCTCTGCACAGATGCTTTGACTTGGTTTTGTGAAGACACATCTTCAGATGAAAATCTACAAAAAAAAAAAGAGGGGATTACAGAAAATGGAAAAACTGGCATTCTAACTAACTGTAATTCAAACATCAAATTGGACGATTGGTAGTACCCTTTGCGTCAAATACTCGGATATTAGTAATTGAATGGTTATACTTTTTGCAAATGGTTAATTTGTGCATTAACAAACAAAAAGCTTGCATGAATAACATGAGCTCAATCACTCACCTAATCATCTATGGACAAACCATTATTTCCCAATGCTCTAAGTATTCTATAAAGCATCAAAATACTTGAAAAGTAGCCCAATATTCCAAAACCCAGAATATATATTCAAAAACCAAATTACAGCAAACAATAGTTTCCTTCATACAAAACAGTTAGACTAATCCCATTCTTCTCCATTACTTCAATCTCTAGCCAAAGGAATTCCAATCCATGATAATGAAAAAACCCAGATATATACACATGAACAATAAAAAACCAGCCAAAAGAAAAGTGAATATTTGCAACTTTGCGGTTGTAATACGAAAAAACAAGAAAAAACTAACGAAGATATCCCCTCCCCCCCAAGAAAAACGCTTACTTTTTGAACATCTTGATGAGAACTGTGAAGATATTTGAAGGATCTGAGAAAAAAATAAAAAACCCCTGCCGCTGCGTGTAGAGCTTTACTTGTGCAGAATCTGAATAACAACAATTCACAGAGCGACGCCAACGCTTTGGAATCGGAAGACGACCCAAAACGAGAGAAGACGCTGATAGGCACTTGGGTTCTTACTGGGCTTCATCTAGTTGGGCCTTTTACCGGCCTCTTATACACCTTTGAGAATCTGCACTTGGGTTCTTACTACGGCCCGGATTAAACCTAGTCAAGCTGCATGTGTCACAGTTAGGGGTGTTATAACAAATTTCAGCCCAAACCCGACCTGACTACATAGCCCATTCGGATAATTTTTTAGAGAAATACTAAATGTTTTGGTGCTCGGGTCAATGAGCTGAGTCACTCAAAATTCTGTAAAAAGTCAACAAGTGACAAAATAATTGGGGCGAAAGAATAATTTATTAATATGTGATGTTTATATTAGTACACACGAATGGCTTTTAAAAACAAACAAAACCTACTTTCAATCAGTCGGTCTACAAGATGAGATGTTGGGTGCCTTAAATAAAGTCAAAGGTTTGACTCTTGACGTTGTGAATGAAAAAAATAAAATTAAAAGAGTCACTCCATAATTAGTCTTTGTAAGAATCGATTCAGACTAGCTTATCTATGTATCAAATACCCGTGATTATAAAAAACAAAACAAAACATATTGTCTGCATGGTGATGATGAAGACAGTCTTGGTGAAGAAGTCTTACCAAAATACGAAAGCATATCAATCTAAACAATTTGTTACACCAAAATTAGCAACCTTATCACTTTAGCTATTTCCAAACTTTGGTTTACCTATCTTCTTTGATATGATGAACCTAAATACCCCACACCTGCCATTCAATTGGACCGAACCCCAAATATATTTTCTGTTGGAAATGAACTTGTGTTAAATGGGAGATGAAAAATCTGTCTTAAAGCGAACGTTAGCAAAGCTTATGATGACATAAGAATCATGTTTTTAACTAAAAGATGGTCCACAATTTGACGAAGAGTACAAAGTCACAACGGTTTGAGACCAAAACACATGGATTGATGTTGAACCATACATGTTGCAAAAAAGTTTATGGCTTCCCCCATCTTTCATTTACCCACTGCACAGCATAATATCCCAAGTCTCCCAACTGTTCTTATTCCGTTTCAATTACCTCTGCTTCAATGGCTAGCTTCAGCTTCATCATTGGCATTACTGGTTCAGTTCTATCGATGGAAAAAGTGGGATGGTGATGTTTTAAGCGGTTCGTCCCTTCTTGTTTAGATAGAGAGTCGTAGTCGGTAGTTTGAAAGGTGAAAACGGTTAAGGGGGATTGAAAAAGATGACGAATAGTGGTTTAGGGTTCCAGAATCCTCTTCTAGTCTCTCTAGTGTGGGTATCTAATTACTTATGTCATGATAACAGGTCTGCTGGTGTCAGGACTAGAGAATGTTAGACAATAGAGTCAGTTAATGGACCAGACGATCTTGACGACAATCATACAGAGACTGTAGTTAGACGAAAGATGTGACAAGATTATCTCAAAAGAAGCTCTGGAGACCCACATGCGAAGAAGGTGTAGCATAGAAGCGGTTGCAGATGACCTCTTAGATGAAAGTACAACAAGTTATTTTCTCTAAATTTCAACCTTTGGTTGGCAGACGAACCTTTCTCAATATAAGTGAACTACTCCTAGACATATGTAGTATCTCGGGACCAAGTGGATAGCACAATATCTCATCAAAAGCAAGATTCAAGGTGGTTCGAATTTTGTGGGGACTTGTATGATACGTTTGGTACAATTGGGGAGTCGGATGGCACAAGATGATTACATGAATTTGTCAGATTACATAAGAAGGTTTTGGTCTGGATTGTTTTTGTTGAGTGAAACAAATTCTGAAATATGTACAATGTAAAATAAAAAACCTGAATATTTTATGACAAGAAAATTGTCAACATGTCATGTTAATACACCACACATGAATTGTTTTTAATAATAATAATAATAATAATAATAATAAAGAGTGAAATTAGTCTTACCATTACACAAAAATTATAAAAAAATCTATATAAATTGTTCACCAGAATGATAATTTCATTTGTTGGTATATGATTTTTCTAATAATTTAAAGTGAGATTAAAATATAAAATTGTAGATATATATAAAAATCTAAATAAAATGTTCTTACCATTACACGCATGCTAATTTCATTTGTTTGTATATGATTTTTCTAATAATTTAAAGTAAGATATAAGATATAAAATTGTAGATATCTAAGTTAGGTTTGCAATTGTTGTTGAGGTGCTAAAGTCATATTCAACTTGACTTCTTATTCTTAAAATAAATAAAAAATTAAGGAAAAGTTTATATACGTTTGGTTTAAATTATCTAGGTTCTAGGATAATAAAATTATCGGATTATATTACTTAGTATATTATAGTGTACATTACGTTATTATATTTAGTTAATTGGACTGAAATGTAAAATTTTTGTTGTTTGGCCGATAAAATCTAAAGATTATTTTAGATTATTTCTAAATTTTGTTATATATTATTTATATTAGATATGATAGCTGACATTTTCATTTACTATTTATATTACAATAATTTTAAAATAAATAAATGTTATATTAATTTAATATAAGTGAGGCATGGTAAGGTGGAGTGGCGTGAGCGACCGCTTAGGGCTTCACCTTTATCTCCATAATTATATAAATTTTCTATGTGATAATCTATTAAGTTATTGGTGGTCTATTATTTTTTAGTTGTTTTTATGATGTTTTCTTAACAAAACAATAAAAATTTATTTCAAAAAAATAAAAATAATATATTTGATAAATTTTAATCATATTTCTATAGTTTATTAATAAAATATATTTTCGTTCTATAGGACTCATTTTTAAGTTTTTGCTCAAAACCTCGAAAACATTTGAGACGGCTCTGTTTAATATATAAAAAATATTATTTAAAGTAGATTTAAAAATGTCATATAATGAAGGCTTAAGAAAAAAGCTGCAGATAGAGGTTTCGTGAGAACATCTGCTATTTGATCTGAAGCAGGGACGTAGTTTATCTGGAACATCCCACTCGTAACTTTTTCCCTTACGAAACTAAGATCAAGCTCAACATGCTTAAGTTTAGCATGATGAACAGGATTGGAAGAATGAGCAATCGCACTAGTATTGTCACACCAAAGAGTTAGGGTTGCAACAAGCTTGATGATTAATTCTGTAAGAAGGGATTTTACCCAAATTGCTTCACACATAGCATCAGCAAGACTCCTGAACTCTGCTTCTGTTGAAGAATGAGATACAACTCCTTGTTTTTTTGAGCTCCAGGCTACCAAGTTGCCACCTAAAAAGATGCAGTGACCTCCAGTAGATCTTTTATCATCAACACTGGTTCCCCAATCAGAATCAGCATAGCCAATTAAAGTTATTGGTGATGAGAGTGAGCTAAAAAATAGTCTATGATCAATTGTTCCCTTTAGATATCGAATGATTCTTTTAACCGCATTTCAATGCTTGTCGAGTGGAGATTGCATGAATCGACTGACTTTATTTACTGAGAATTGAATGTCAGGCCTCGTTGTGCAAATATGCTGAAGAGTGCCCACAACTTGCCTGTAAAGAGTACTGTCAGGAAAGGGATCTCAATCAGTTAAGGAAAGATGTGGTGTTGTTACCCTTGGTGTAGGTAAACTAACAGCATCCATCATCTTTGTTTTCTCTAGTAGATCAAAGATATGTTTCTTTTGGTTGAGTATGACTCCATTCTCCACAGGCTGGATATTCATCCCTAGAAAAAAATTAAGACACCCCAAATCCTTTAAGAAAAAAAGCCTGGTTGATCTCCTTAATTACGTTGTTAACTTCTTCAGCATCATCTCCAGTAGCGACTATGTCATCGACATAGACCATGACATAAATTTTGTTATCTTGTCTTTCTCTAAAATATAGAGAAGAATCTGCTAAGGAGGCTGTGAAACCAAGAGTTTGAACCAAGTGAGCCTTAAACTTGTCAAACCAAGCTCATGGAGTTTGCTTAAGCCCGTACAAAGATTTCTTAAGTGACAGACTAGCTGTTCTCCAGAAGCATCTGTTTGCTCAAACCCAGGCGGCTGCAACATATAAACTTCTTATGATAAATCACCATTTAAAAAAGCATTATCCACATCAATTTGTCTAAGAATTCATCCACTGGTAGGGCAATACTGAGAAGAATCCTTGTAACACAAATATATATATAGGCTCGGACTTGTAACCTGTAGTATGTTTGGCCGTGCACCCAGCCAATTAAGCTAGACACTCTTGGTGTTTTAATTCCCTAAATTTATTTTTATTCTTTAGTTGGTCGGGTACTCTTAATTAATTAAATTCAACCAGTATCCCCTACCCATTTTTCCCTGAACCCTTTCGAACAGAGTAAGGCTTCCAGAAACCCCCAAAATTTTCCCCAAACCCCCACAGTTCATCATCCCCGATCCCGACCACCGCCGCATCGTGCACATCACCGCCGCTACCAGTTTGTTCGCCACCTTACCCCGATCGTAACCTAGTCGACCACTTCCCACGTCGTTTGACGTAGAGATCGAGTCGAAGACTCGTCAAAAACCCAAACATCGCCCTTCTTTTTCTTCACCGTTTCTGGCCACCCTCAACGTTCGTTCGAGGCACAGCCGTCGAATCCAAGTTCCTTGCGTCGGTGCGAGCAAAACCCTTCTGACCACTCGTCGATCTGCCACCGGGAGAGCTCTCATCAGAGTTACGTCAGTTTCGGTCGTATTCACCTATTTCAGTAAGATAGGTAAGTTTTTGGGTTGTTTTTCGAAGTGTTTTCGAGTTGGTGAAGAGTTTCTGGTGCCAAATTTGGCTGAAACGTGCATTTTGGTGCATTTTCAGGATGTGCTCGGCCGCGCTTGAGCTTCACACGCCAGCCAAAGTGATTTTTGACCACCTTGGACGGTGGCCTTTGAACCCAGCTGGCCGGACGGCCTTAGACCCGATCTGGTCATGAATCGAGTCAACAAACCTGCCCAAACCCTTAGCCGGTTCAATAACCCATATGTTGTTTTTAGTGGGCCGGCCTATTTAAGGCCTAGTGACTTTGGGTATTAAACTCGACCTGACCCGACCCGTGATCGACCGACCCAACTGAGTCAGCCTGTTGACCGAGTTAACTCGGTGAGTCAACTCGCCCAAGTCAACCCAGTTGACCGATGGTGTCAGTATAACATCGGCGTTGACTACTAACATCAGCATTGACTTTGATCAATGATGTCAACGTTGACTTTGTCAGTTGACGTCAATGTTGACTTTCACCAAAAATTAACTTTTTTCCAAAAACCCCTATTATATATTTTTTGACGTCTTGAGTCTATTTTTGAAGTTTGTTTCGCAAAATTCTGAACCGAAAGCCTCTGAATCTGACCTTGAACCCGAGAATGCATGTGTTTAGTTTTCAGTTTAAGAATTATGATCAAGCTAAGGATTGATTATGTGTTATGTGTAATTGAAGGTTTCACATATTTTCGTATTCGATAGGTTGAGGACGTTGGATTCAGGTTCAAGAATGTTCGAATGTCATTTTCAAGGGTCGACTGATATAGTAAGGATTCAAGGTAATACATTACTACCTCATGTATATTTTATGAAACATAGTGGTACCCGGTAAATTCTTGCATGATTATATGTATGCATATGCTTAATTTTATTAAAGTATAATTGATTACGGAGAAAAGGTATAAACCATATAAGACTGAAGTGCTCGGTTAGAAAGATGAGTGACCTGTAAGAACTGCTGAGATCCAAGAATAATTGAATAGACTGTTATACTTTAAATCTACACTAGATCTAGTAAAACAATTAATTCATCTGGAAACCTCGAATTGCTTGGGAAGCCATGGTTCTAGACTTATATATTTGAGATTGTAAAGTACTTAATTT
The DNA here is from genome assembly GCA_019671005.1 of Hibiscus mutabilis. NCBI lineage: Eukaryota > Viridiplantae > Streptophyta > Magnoliopsida > Malvales > Malvaceae > Hibiscus > Hibiscus mutabilis. The sequence goes on from CM033744.1 coordinate 4,696,587, forward strand.
TTCTTGAAATCTGAATAAATCTCCGAGGATAAATTTTTGAAAGATTATTTGTATGTCTGAATAAATCAAAGTGGCGTAATATACTGAATTGATTGAAATGACTGAGATGTCCTCAGGCACCAAGTTTCTAAATTAATCGAAATGATGGATATACCCTCGAGTCTTGAAATGAATAAATAGTTGGAAGGATCGAAAGGCTCAAGATAATTGCAACACCTTCGGGCAACAAAGTGTCTGAAATAGCTTCAAATACTAAAATGACTGATAATACCTCTAAGACTTGGAATAAGAAATACCAGTAAAGCCAAACAAATGTAATAACTCTGAAAGTGGTAATACACGACTCGTGCTTTTTGGTCGTTTCTGATATTAATGTAATATTGGAAGAATACCATATGAAGGAATGTTCGATTTATTTGGAGAAAGTACATAGTTAATAGTAAGAGTAACCTATTCAAAGGTGCATTCGATGCTATGGATTGAGCTCAGGTGCAATGCACATGTTTGGAATACTTGGAAAATACCACTTGAATACATGCTCAATTTCTCATAGTTCGTTCAATGGTTGATTGGTGAAGGCGAACCATTTCGTTATACACTGTAATTAGTTTTGAGAAATGAATACTTAAGGTGTACCTATCTGGTTAAATAATAAACACTGTATTGATGGGTTCCGATTAGTTCAAAGGGACTCGAAACCTTGATGAGCAACTAGAATTCCTGAATTTTGTACATCATCGTTTATAACTTGTTGGTTTAAATTACCAAATTACCTCTTTAGGTTAAAATGCCCATAATACCCTCGTAGGCTTGAATGATTAGATCATTTACGATATATCTAAAATTTTAATAATTTTAATGTATTAATTTCTGAATGTCTGGCTTAAGCCGTTAGTACCGAATTCTCTTTTTCATAAGGATCTCGTTTGAAATCAACCTAAAATTGTTAGATGATTAATGTTCTCTTTTTGATAATTACCAACCACGAGGAACAAATTGGATCATATAGAGTGTTCCATGTGTCCATGAATATTTTTCTCTATTTTAAATCAAGACTATCTGCTCTGAATTAAAAGTATGACTTCTGGTTCTTGATGTCTGATATGAGTATACCTAAATTATGGGTCATGATACTCTGATTCTACCGATAACACATCGGCCTGTATCCTTATTCCTGATATCCTGTTGCTAAATATTGATGTAATATATTTCGTTCAGGATTGTTTCACCGGGTATTACAGGGAAATGTGATAAGTTGTTGTTTCTTGTGCGTACAAGCCTCCTTTTATGTTCCTATGCTTCGGCTAAGGTAATTTCGCCCGTATTCGAATCCTCTACTTTAGCTAGAGTGATTCCGCACGTATTAGGTTCCCATGTTTCGGCTAATTCCGCCCGTATTAGGTTCTCATGCTTCGGCTGGGGTAATTCTGCCCGTGACCAAAGGTATTCCCTTAGGATGGTACCCTCACCTAATGGCCAGGGTTAACGCCTATATTCGGATCCTCTACTTCAGCAAGAGTGATTCCTCCCATATTAGGTTCTCATGCTTTGGCTGGGGTAATTTCGTCTGTGACCTAAGGTATTCCCTTATGATGGTACCCACGCCCAATGGGCTTGGGTTAACGTCAGTATATGATGTAGTTCTGAGGAAACTATATCTTAGAGTTCGGATGAAAGGTAGTTAGTCTGAAACTAAATTTTTTGTCCCTTTCTATGCCCATGATAAATTTTATTGATATATGAAACACGTTGTCTACTTTCCCAATTTGTAAGTAAAGATATACATTAACCCTGTGGCTCGATTCCAGTAAAAATATCACTCTATTTAGTTTTCCCTGAATTGTAGAATACCATATTGAGACTCAGAAGTCTGAGTGCTGATTAACAGAATGCCATGATCGATAATTCAATTTCATGCTTTGCCTTGCACATGCATGTGCTTATAGCATCTTTTGGTAATTTTGTATTACTGAGCTTTTCCAAACTCACGTTGTTTTTACCATTTCAGGTTGAAAGAATATGTCTATGGTCCCGTGATCGACATCAAATATGGAGTTCCCTTGGCATTGCTTGTGGAGTACGATACCTGTGCATTAGTGGGCATGTATGTTGCGTCATATTTTATGATCGAGTATGTAAAATATTTTTGGATATCAGTTTTATGTTTAAGCGAAAGTTTTAAAATGATGTGTTGAACACAATTTTATTTTACAGTTTTAAATGTATTTGTAAGAATTTTCTTAAAATTTTACGGTGGGTCGCTCTGGTGACCCGAATGTGACCTCCTAGACTTAGGTGTATCGCATAGGCGGGCTTAAGGGGTTACAATCCTGACTGTGACAGGCTTCACAACTGGGCTGAAGGTTTCACTATAATCAAATCCTGTTTGTTGCAAATATCCTTTGCAACAAGCCTTGCTTTATAACGAGCCACACTATCATCAGAATTTCTTTTAACCTTGAACAACCACTTACAACCTATAGGCACTCGGTCTAGAGGTAAAGCTGTTAGCTCCCATGTACCTTTTTATATCAAAGCATTAACTTCCTTCATGACAGCTTCTTTCCATTCAACTGACAACATAGCTTGATGTATATCCGTAGGAAGTTTAGAATCATCACTGTAACACCCCCTTCCCATATCCGTACACCGAACGCGAGTCGGAAATGTCACAACAGTTTAAAAATCATTATACTACAAAAATCAGGTCAAATTTAAAATTTTCAAATATTAACATACCATAAGTAATTAACTTAACATATAATAATTATACATATCATACCATGTAATTTTATTTACATAACCAAAATTAATACAAGGCAGGCCGGTTAACTGGTTTCACAAAATAACAGATTATTTTCGTACATGCCCCTAATTTCTAACAAAACAAGATGTCGTAAGTACAGAAAATAACCTGTTGACGTGCTAATCTACTCCAAAAGAGATAGAGTGATGCAACGCTTTGCTACTACTCCCAGCTACCTAAGCGTATTACAGAAAATACACGCTGAGAATATTCTCAGTGAGGCATAAGGTAAGCAACTCATATAAAATAATTGTAAATGCATGATATTTTCGGAATTCAAGTCAACAATTAAATTTACATACTTTAAGAGTGCGGGAATAATTATGCAAAAGCACATATCATAATAAATCTCTAACCTGAAAAATCACATAGCCTAAGGTAAATATCGAGTGACTAATATACGAGTCATGTACTTTAAGAGTACTAGTCTTCTCATATCTGGCTCGTAGGACATTATAAAATGTCAATAACTCATAGGACACATAAGTGTCAATAGCTCGTAGGACACATTAAAGTGTCGATAACTCGTAGGACACAATAAAGTGTCAATATCTCGTAGGACTTTAATGGTATACCACTATATTGTAGACTCAATATTATACTACCAAGGGCAATATAAAATAATTTTCCTGCAAATATGGCAAGCAACCTAAATTTCACACATATATATATCACATAAAAGAAATTTCATATTGGAGCAATTCATACTCCAATATGTCATATAATATATCATCGGTATACTGCCATAAAAATAATATAATATAATTTATCATGTAAATATCATGCAAAAATCATATCATGCTAAGTTAAAAATCATGTCACATATTAATTTAAAACATTTATTCACTCACCTTTGCCTCGTATAACTTTTAATACTTGATTCAATCCTGAACCTTTTCCTTTCCCTTTTTAGTTCGATCAAGATTGGTATCAGTATCTACCAACAAATAACATATACCATTTCAAAGTATATGTTAGAACATATACAATTCATATATAATAATGGAAAGTAAATAAATACCTATCCATTATTAACTAAAATTGATCCGATAAATCTTCCACATTCGAACCAATATTTTTCATATTTTTCCTTAAAATTCCAACTTTTCCCAAAATTCACAATTTAGTCCCTAATGACTCTTTTAAGCTTCCAAACATCATTTCCAAGCCAAATCCTGGCATTTCTTATCATTTGCACTTTAGGACCTAAACTTAAAAATTTCACAACTTGATCCTTTAATTTCCAAAAATTACAATTAAGTCCTAAAGTCACCAAAAACTTCAAAATAAGCTTCCATATCACTTAACTTGATTTTTCAATCTACTACACTTCAAAAATAAGTTTTGTAGCCAAGTCCCTAAACTTTCCAAAAATTTACAAATTGGCCCCTAATGCCAAAATAATTAGGGATTTCATTCCAAACACTTTATTTCATCATTCTATACAATTCTTCCTTCTACAACACCTTAAAATTCAACACTTGACATAAACCCTAAAAATTCCATAATTTAAGAACATGAGTTTTTCTTCAATCTAACAACTCAAACAAGCTTGAATAACATCAAACTCATCATTTCCTACTTCAAACAAAATTTTGCCATAACTTCCCCTTATTTTCCACCATTCCCGAAATGGTCACTAAACCATTTCCATGAAAACTTTCACCACTTGAACACTAGAAACAGCAACACAAGCATATTTCCATCATAATAATCCATATAAACTCAAGTTTCAAGCATGCTCTTCATCCATCTAAATCTTCAAACTCAACATAGAAGCATAGAAACTAAGCAAAAATTATGTCAAATGATAGAGAATTTCAAGAGGAATAATTTTCTATTTAATGTCTTCAACCTAAAACCAACTCAAGAAGCTTAAAAATTGAATCAAAGTCCCTCACCTTGTTCAAAGAGCTGTTCGGCAGCCTTGTATAGAGCTTGAAGAAGACTATTTTTTTTTTCTAACATTCTATCACTTAATTATGCCATTTGGCATAATATAATACCATTAAATTCAATTAAAAATCGCATAATGCCACATGTATTTTATTTTAAATATGATAAAGCCACTTGTCTTATAAAAATGAATATTAAATTCATTTTATTCACCTTTCCAACTTTATCCCCCAACTATCCCAAAATTACTAGTTAGACCTTCTAGTTTAAATCCAACCAACTAGTTGGAAACTAACCAAATCTTAATTGAAATTCAACCAAACTCAGATATAATATTCCAAAATAATATCCTATCACTTTTCCATAGCCTATTGAATCAAACTCTAAAATTTATATTCGATCCGATATACCGATAATTTCTATTGCGATAAAGTCTTTTACAAACTATCGAATTCCAAAAATTCCCAAAATTTAACATAATTTTCCCTTAGCCTAAATAAGACTTCCTTCAAATTTTCATAATTTTCTGAGCTCGAATGATCACTCGAATTCAATTTAAACTTTAACCGTAATTTCCCAATAATAGAAATATCGGATCAAACCAACAATTTCATATTCAATCCACACCCTTATATGATCTATTTATTTTTGCCATAAAAATTTTTATTGGGAAAATTACCATGTTAGTTTCTGTATTTTTCAAGACTTTTCACTTTTATCACCAAACTTTGAAACTTTATGTTTTAGCCACTAAACTAAAACTACCAAACTTAATTCTATGCAATACCAACACTGAGCAAAAATTTTGGGTATTACAATTCTCCCCCTTAAGAAAATTCGTCCTCAAATTTCAAAACGTTCCTTGTTTAAACAAGTGCGGATATTGCTTTTCCATTGCATCCTTGGTTTCCCATGTTGCTTCCTCTACCTTGTGATTGCGCCAAAGAACTTTAACCAAAGGTATCTGCTTGTTTCTTAACTCTTTAACACCATAAGCCAATATCTTGACTGGTTCTTCCTCGTAAGTCAAGTCTGACTGTAGCTCAATCTTTTCTGGAGCAATCACATGAGATGGATCCGATCGATATCTTCTAAGCATCGAAACATAGAAAACATCATGAATTCTGCTCATCTCTGGTGGAAGGGCCAACTGATATGCAACATGACCAAATCTCTTCAATATCTCATACGGTCCAACGTATCTAGGACTCAACTTCCCTTTGCGACCAAATCTCATCATCTTCTTCCAAGGTGAAACTTTCAGGAACACTTTTTCTCTAACACTGAATTGAATGTCCTTTCTTTTTAGATCTGCATAGGCTTTCTGACGGTCAACAACCTTCTTGAGATTGTCTTGTACAATTTTGACCTTTTCTTCCATATCTTGCAACATGTCCGACTTGATAATCTTGTAATCATGCAGCTCAAACCAATTTAATGGTGATCTGCACTTTCTACCATATAAAGCCTCAAAAGGTTCCATTTGTATACTTGCCTGATAACTATTGTTGTAAGCGAACTCTGCTAGTGGCAAGTATTTTTCCCAAGATCCTTCAAACTCAATAACACTAGCCCTCAACATATCTTCAAGTACCTGAATCACTCTTTCCGACTGACCATCGGTTTGAGGATGAAAAGCAGTACTAAAGTTCAGTCGGGTTCCCAAAGCTCTGTGTAACGCTTTCCAAAATATTGATGTGAACTTTGGATCTCGGTCAGATACAATAGATATTGTCACTCCGTGTAGTCGAACTACTTCTTTAATATACAGCTCAGCATACATGCTCATCTGATAATCTGTCCTGACTGGTATAAAATGAGTTGTCTTGGTCAATCTGTCCACAATTGCCCAAATAGTATCTTTCTTACTGAGAGTCAAAGGCAATCCTGTTACAAAATCCATCGTAACTATATCCCACTTCCATTGTGGAATCATGATAGGCTGCAACTTCCCAAACGGCACTTGGTGTTCAGCTTTCACCTTCTGACAAGTCAAACACTTTGCAACAAACTATGATATCATCATCTTCATGTCCGGACACCAATACCGACTTTTCAAATCTTGATACATTTTGTTTGAACCAGGATGCATGGTCAACGGACTATAATGTGCCTCGGTAAACAATTCCTGCCTCAACTCATCATCTTCAGGAATATACACTCTACCTTTATAATAAAGGCATCCATCAGGTTTAACTTCATAATCTTTAACCTTACCCGATTCCACTTGTTTCATCTTTGCTGCATAATCTTTATCTTGATGCTGACTTTCTTTGATTCGACCTAACAATGATGATCTTAATTGTAACTCTACCGACAAAGAACCATCAGAATGTCCTTCTAATTGTGCATTCATAGCCCGCAGTGCAGCAAATGTCTTCCGGCTCAATGCATCTGCCACAACATTAGCTCTGTCGGGATGATAATTAATGATCAAATCATAGTCCTTTATCAGCTCTAACCACCTTCGTTGCCGCAAATTTATCTCTTTCTGAGTCATCAAATACTTTAAACTCTTGTGATCAATATAGACATGACAACGTTCACCATACAAATAATGTCACCATACTTTCAAGGCAAACACAACTGCAGCAAGCTCCAAATCATGTGTCGGGTAGTTTCTTTCATGTGTTTTCAACTGTCGAGAAGCATAAGCAATCATCTTTCCTTCTTGCATCAGTACACATCACAAACCATTGTAGGATGCATCACTGTACAAGGTAAATTCCTTACCCGACTCTGGTTGTACCAGTACTGGAGCTTCTGTTAAAACTTTTTTCAATTGATCAAAACTTTCTTGGCATCTTTCAGTCCAAACAAATGGCACATATTTCCTCAACAATTTAGTAAGCGGAGCAACTATCATAGAGAAATTCTTAACAAACCTGCGATAATATCCAGCTAGTCCCAAGAAACTACGAACCTCAGAAATGTTCTTGGGAATTTTCCACTCGACAATAGACTGTACTTTCTTAGGATTAACTCTAATCCCTTCAGCCAAAGCAATGTGTCCCAAGAAAGCTACCTCAGACAACCAAAACTCACACTTTGAGAGTTTAGCATACAACTTCTTTTCTCTCAAAATCTGCAATACTATGCGCAAGTGCATATCATGATCTTCTTTGGTCTTCGAATATACCAAGATATCATCAATGAAGACTACCACAAACTGATCAAGGTATGGCTGAAACACTCGGTTCATCAGATCCATAAATGCAGCTGGAGCATTGGTAAGACCGAATGGCATCACTACAAACTCATAATGACCATACCTTGTCTGAAAGGCTGTCTTTATGACGTCTTCCTCTTTAACTTTCAGCTGATAATAGCCTGATCGAAGATCAATCTTGGAAAATATTGTTGCTCCTTTCAACTAATCAAACAAATCTTCTATCCTCGGCAGTGGATATTTATTCTTTATAGTTACCTTATTCAATTGCCAATAATCAATGCACAGTCGCAACGAACCATCTTTCTTTTTAACAAACAACACTAGAGCTCCCCACGGTGAAGTACTGGGACAAATAAACCCTTTATCCAACAATTCTTGCAACTGTGACTTCAATTCTCTTAACTCTGCAGGTGCCATCCTGTACGGAGTCATTGACACTAGTTCAGTTCCTAGAATTACCTCGATTCCAAACTGAACTTCTCTTTCATGAGGCAACCCTGGTAACTCCTCTGAAAACACATCTGGAAAATATTGAACTGTCGGAATAGCCCAGAGATCATTACTAACCTTTTGAGTATCCACTACATGTGCCAGAAAAGCCTGACAACCCTATTCCAATAGCTTTCTGCCTTAAGAACCGATATCACATTCTTTAAACATTGTGATCCTTCGCCCAACACTATAACTTCTGAACCTTCAACAGTCTTTAAAATCAACTATTGTTGACGACATCTCACCATAGCATCGTGAGTATGAAGCCAATCCATACCCAAAATAATCTCTAATTCATCAAAGGGTAACTCCAACAAATCAGCTGCAAACTCGTGTCCCATAACTAGGAGTGGACACTCCTTACTTACTTTGGTTACCCGGGCGCTTTGACCAAGTGGATTGACCACTACCAGATCACTCTGAATCGGTTTTAAAGGAATTTCTCTCTTTCGTACCAACTTAGAACTAATATAGGAGTGTGTGGATCCAATATCTATTAGAACAAATACAGGTTCACTATAAAGCAGAAAAGTACCTGTAATGATGTCGGGATCATCACGATCATCTCTATCATCTTGTGTCCGAAGATAATAGACTATATCTGGAGCCCGGCCATCTATGCTTGCACCCACCTCAACATCTTTTCTGGAATCCACTCTGGACAATCCAACAGATCTTCATCCTCGTCCCCTCTGCATACCAACTGATCCCTAGGTCTGCACAGATCTGTCATTCCAGGTCGGACAATCTCGTATAAAATGTCCAGTCTTGCCGCAGCGGAAACAAGCCCTTGTAGCCATCCGACACTCTCCACGATGTGGTCGGCCACAAATCTTACATTGAGGAGGACTTTGTTTACTACCAGAATTTTTCGATACTGCTCCAGCATTTTTAGACTTCCCCGTTTGGTAAGATTATCCTCGAGCTGATGAAAATCCTGACTTTCCTTGCTGATTATATCCTTTACTCCGCTTAGATGATTGCGAAGTAAAAGATATACCAGCACCTCTTTTCTGTCCCAGGGACTCTTTTTCAGCTTTATCTCGGACATTTTCCATTGTTTTTGCTTTGTTGACAGCATCTTGAAAGTCTCGGGGGTATAAGCCACCAGAACTTTCTGATATTCTGAATCGAGCCCACCAATGAAACTATCTATAATGGCCTTCTAAGTCGGAAGTAGCTCCAAAGCAAATCTGCTCAGCCTGTTAAATTCACACTCGTACTCATAAACTGAGCGATCCCCTATCTCAAGTCAATAAACTGCTGTCGCATCTCACAGACAAAGATATCTCCGATATACTTCCTCCTAAATTCTTGGAGGAAGAACTGCCAATTAATTTCCTCATGAACTCGGGTTGTGACATTATTCTACTAGATCAAGGCTTGTCATCTCATCAGGGAAATTACACCATCTAACTTCCCTTGGTCATCACAACCAATCCGGGCCAAAATGGTCTGTACATCATTTAGCCATATATCAGCTAACATCGGATTACCATCAGTATCTCCTTGGAAATCTGGAGCTTGTAACTTCTTCAATTCTTTGGGCACTGATATCCGATGAGGTCGATTTATGATCGCATCTAGTGCCTGTAAAAATGTGATCCGATCCTAAACCGACATCTCCTGTTGCACCGGTTGTTGTACCTCATCTCCTATCTCTGGGGCATTTTCGGGCCCCACCGGATCTGTGGCATGTCGGGAACCCTCACCTTCCGACATCTGCTCTCATAACACATACTTAAACTAATAAGCAATTGCATCAATCAAACAAGTATCATTTTCCATTAAATACGACATCCTAGGGGCATGTACACTTTTAAACACTTTCTTTAAGTTCAAAATAATCCAGAACCGGCTAAACATGTGGCTCTGATACCAAATAAATGTAACACCCCCTTCCTTTATCCGTACACCGAACACAAGTCGGAAATGTCACAGCAGTTTAAAAATCATTATACTACAAAAATCAGGTCAAATTTAAAATTTTCAAATATTAACATACCATAAGTAATTAACTTAACATATAATAATTATACATATCGTACCATGTAATTTTATTTACATAACCAAAATTAATACAAGGCAGGCCGGTTAACTGGTTTCACAAAATAACATATTATTTTCGTACATGCCCCTAATTTCTAACAAAACAAGATGTCGTAAGTACAGAAAATAACCTGTTGACGTGCTAATCTCCTCCAAAAGAGATAGAGTGATGCAACGCTTTGCTACTACTCCCAGCTACCTAAGCGTATTACAGAAAATACACGCTGAGAATATTCTCAGTGAGGCATAAGGTAAGTAACTCATATAAAATAATTGTAAATGCATGATATTTTCGGAAATCAAGTCAACAATTAAATTTACATACTGTAAGAGTGCGAGAATAATTATGCAAAAGCACATATCATAATAAATCTCTAACCTGAAAAATCACATAGCCCAAGGTAAATATCGAGTGACTAATATACGAGTCATGTACTTTAAAAGTACTAGTCTTCTCATATCTGGCTCGTAGGACATTATAAAATGTCAATAACTCGTAGGACACATAAGTGTCAATAGCTCGTAGGACACATTAAAGTGTCGATAACTCGTAGGACACAATAAAGTGTCAATATCTCGTAGGACTCTAATGGTATACCACTATATTGTCAAACTCAATATTATACTACCAAGGGCAATATAAAATAATTTTCCTACAAATATGGCAAGCAACCTAAATTTCACACACATATATATATCACATAAAAGAAATTTCATATTGGAGCAATTCATACTCCAATATGTCATATAATATCTCATCGGTATACTCCAATGTGTCATATAATTTATCGGTATACTCCCTTCTTATCAGATATAACGGATAGCTAATTTGATATCAACCTCTTAACAATAGTCTCTAACAATCTCTAAGAATTTTACATTATTTGAATCAAACTGCCCTAAGTTTTCTAACTTTTAACTACAATCAAAGACAATTCAACCAGCTTGGTCTAATGAGATAAAACGCTATTTTACAATATCAAAGTTTAAATTTTAGGGTTATGAATCAAAAAAGCTGAATAAAGAGGGTCACCCTCATAATGAGACCTTTGAGTTACATAATTCAAGAATGAGGTTCAAAAAAATTTTCTACTCAAATGGATATGCAATTTTTTTTTTGCTTCACACATTAAATCAATTTTTTAAGAAAAAATAATACTAAATTAAATTTATTTTTATCAAAAATGAGGATGCAGATATATGAGGACTCACTACTAGATGTGTTCAAAACCGGCCCAATGAGTACCCAGTGGCCCAATAAGCTCATAATGCAAGTTAAAAAAATGAAAGGAAAGATGAAGCATAGTAATAATATAATAGTGATAGTGGATTTATTAGGCCCTTGGGTACCCATTGGGCCAGTTTTGAACACCCCTACTCACTGAAAAATTATATCATGGGTCATTCCCGCCACGTCATCTATGAGACAAACTAATAAAAATCACGCATCTCATTATTTTTTCCATGTCATATTTTTTACCAAGTGAATATTCACTCATATTTACTGTAAATCAATTTTAAAAATAGTTTTTACCAAGTAAAGATTCACTCGGTAAAAATATGATATAAAAAAATAATTAAATGAGTAGTTTTTATTGGTTGGTCCTATAGATGACGTGGCGGGAATAACCCATGATATAATTTCTCCTACTCACTATAGAAGGAGAAAAAGATTAGGACAACAAAATTTATGATCGATATTGAATTCGTTACATAACCCACTCCTACCTTACACTTGGACCTAACCCCAGAACCATTTGTCTGTTTGAAATGAACTTACGTTCAAAGGGAGATGAAAAGAAGAATTGCCCTCAAAATGGTAGGAAAGCTTGTCAAGACTTGATATCAAAGATGGTCCACGATCCGACAAAAGTACAAAGCAGACGACGATTGCAGACCAAAACGTGTCAACAGAACATGGACTGATGTTGAATCATGTGCTCCAAAAAGCATACAGCTCTCCCCTCCCTCCCCATCTTTTTATTCACCCACCACAGAGAACAACATAATATCCCAACTCTCATCAATCATTTGCTTCATTCTCCTGTCGACTGACCTCTGCTTCAATGGCTGCTGCTAGCTTGAGCTTCATCATTGGCATTATTGGTTTGATTCTTTTCTCTAACATGCTTCATGTTCAGTGTCTGGTTTTACATATCTTTCTCCGAAATCCTAAATTTTGATTCTTGTTTTTTTCCAACTCTTTTGCAGGTAATGTGATTTCAATACTGGTTTTTGCTTCTCCCATGTAAGTAAACTCAGCTGCAACAATGATTTCTTTCCCATGGAAAATTGTGGAATATGTTGACTCATTAACTTAATTTTATAGTAATTTTTTTAGCATATGGTGTGATCTGATGTAATATTTTTTTTCCCTCAATTTTTTTTAATAATACACATATCTTGCAGATTAATTACTCGAATTCGCACTTTCTAAAGATAATGATATTTTCTTTTTCACTGGCCATGACTTTTCTCAGTTCCCTGTTTTTATTTATGATTAGTGATTACTACATAATAAAAATGAATTATCAAGGGCGATACTATGAAAGGATCGTTGGGGGTCATGGCCTCTTCTCATATGTAAAACTAACTGAGTTTTACATAGTATAAGAAGATCTTATCCCATATATATTATATATAGCTGAGCAAACATATTTGGCCGGTTGAACAAGTTGTTCATTTTTATTACCTCATATTTTCTTAGGTTATGCATTATAGCCCACTAGGAATACCCTTTCATTTTTAACAAATCTTAAACCTAATCTTAGAGGAATGCGAGTGCTCCTAGTAGGTCTAAAACTCATAACTTAAAAAAATATAAGTGAATAAGAATAGAAAACTTAACCAGCCAACCAAATGTGTTGGCTCTCCTAAAGAGTCAAATTGAATTATAAATACAATATCACTATTATATTAATTTTACTGCTTTACACTTTCAAAGACAAACTAAACTACAACTTTCCTATTTTTTTAGAATCCATCATGTTTCACTACTAGTATGCTAAAGTTGATACTCTAAATTGACAAGTATTTGCCTTTTGAGCACTAGCTTGTGGACTTTGACAAAATAAAATCTGGGTTTTTGTTTCCATTTCCAGAAAAACCTTTTGGTGGGTGGTAAAGAAGAAATCAACCGAGAATTACAAAGGAGTTCCCTACATAACAACCCTTTTGAGCACTAGCCTCTGGACTTTCTATGGAATTATCAATCCAGATGGTTTACTTCTCATGACAGTCAATGGCGCCGGTGCCATCTTTCAGCTCACCTATGTTATACTCTTCCTCATATATGCTACTAAAGATAAGAAGGTGATCATCCTTAAGATGTTCGATAAAATGACTAACTGAACAGTAAAGCTTAATTCAACTGGCATATGACTCATCTATATGTGCCTGTTTTTTCTTTTTCAGGTCAAGACGGCGAAGTTGGTGGCTGTATTGGACGTTGGTTTTCTTGGAGCAGTAATTGCAGTGACTCTGTTGGCAATTCATGGGAACATGAGGCTGACCTTTGTTGGAATTTTATGTGCTGCTTTAACCATTGGCATGTATGCATCGCCTTTATCAGTCATGGTGAGTTTCTTCACCTACAAATACATCAACATTCCTTATTCTTCGGTTAAGTCGGTTAATTGACCAACCGGTGGGCTTAAGTTGGTTTGATTACTGTGGTTTTTACTTTTGAAGTCGGTTTTTGAATATTTTTAACTGAACCGACTGAATAGAGTTGCAGAAAATCTAGAATGGATCATTTTTTTTTCTGCATTTGCTAGTTGAAATTTCTTGATCTGCTTTGAAAGGATAACATTGTTGTATTTGAGCTTGCATTACCACATTCCAAGGAATGATGCATAATTTTAATATACCAACAGAGGACAGTGTTAAAGACCAAGAGTGTGGAGTACATGCCATTTTTACTCTCATTTTTCTTGTTCCTCAATGCTGGTGTTTGGTCTGCTTATGCGGTGCTTGTGAAGGATATCTACATTGGAGTAAGTCCACAAATTTCCTTTTCCTTTCTGATCTCCTCGCTCATGAAATATCTATACAACTCGGATTCGGGTATGAGTGTCAGATATACGGATATACATCTGCCACAAGTATGGTTAGATTCTTCAACTTTTCTGTATAATCAGAGATCTTTAGAGATCATATCCCTATATCCATGTGTCTGACACTAGTGTTCGATACAGATCATTTGTTACATAATGAAACATAAAGTTTTTACATGGATTAATTTTCACACTCCCCCCAAAAATTTCAGGTACCAAATGCTATTGGTTTTATCTTGGGTTCAGCTCAGTTGATCCTCTATGCTATGTACAAGAACAAATCAGTTCCATCAAAACCAGATGAGGCCATGGAAGAAGAAGGTTCAGCTCAATTGATGAAAGGAGGGATTGAGATGCATTCACTTGAGGAAAATCTAAACTATCGAAGCCTAAACAAAGGCAAAAGCCTCCCGAAACCGAACATTGATCGACAGTACAGTTTTCAGAAGATCATCAAGACACTTTCTTTGGGTCCATATGAACTGCAATCGAGTCGGCCGCCTCATGAGAGTGATGTCGAAGGAGGAATCCCTGATCAGCCATGATCTTGAATGATGTTGATTACGCATGGGGAGCTTCAAAATTCAAGGTTCTGCTAGTTTTTTTTTTTTTTTTGTTGCATTGAGCTCACGTTTTTGTATAAATGAAAAAGAAACAGATGGTTGAAGGTTATAAACGGATCAATCCTATGCAAATTCACGCATTCATACGTCCTACTAAAATGGAAAAGCTCCCGAACAACAATCATTTGGTCTAGTAGGATAGAGCGTTAGGTGCTTAAAGTAGGGTAGGAGTTTGGATGCTGGTGTTGTGAATGGAGAGAATTTCGATAAATATTTTAATAAACCTGAACGAACGACTTAACACTAGTTGGTTGCATCGTTTAAATCGATTTAACTTTTATTGGTTTTGTTTCACTAATTAAATTACGTTTAAAATAAAAAAAAATTAACAATGAAATTAATTTGTATTAGTCAAGAAGCGAGATAATTCTTTATCAATATATTTTGTGGAAGAAATTAGGGGAATATTGCCCCCTTGAATTTATATTTAGGAAAATAGTGGTCTTTAAGCTTTATTTTGGAAACTACGGCAAAATGAACAGTGAGGAGGTCGTCCTGGGTTTTTTTTTAATATTTTTTGAGAAAAGACGTCACCTGCAAGTGGCGTCATGAGTTTGTTTAATATTTAAAATGTTCAGTGCATGACAGCTTTGGAGGGAAAAATTAATAAAAAAAGGCAAGACTCCACCTGGTATTTTCAGTGCACCGTAAACTTTGCTATAAATTTCTAAATATATTTCAATGTCTCTTATTTTCCTAAATTTAATCCCTAAATGCCTTATATCCCATGAAGCCTATTTTGCAAGTATTTTCGGAAACAAAAAAATTGTGTAGGTAAAATCAGTTTTACGGTTTTCAAAATATCTTTATGTTGGGTTTAATCAAAATTTAGGTTGGGTTTGATCTGAATTATACAATGTAATTGGGTTGGGTTTAATCTAAATTATATAATGTAATTGGGTTGGGTTAGGTTAGTTTAACTTATTATTAAAAATAAATAAATATAAAATTATATTTGTTAAAGTTGAGTTAATTTAATCCTTTTGTCTGAATCTTAAACCCATTTAGTCAAATTAACCTACTTAATTATAGTCAATAAACTCAATTGTAAATGTTAAATCCATTAACACCATTATTAAACCTAAACTTTTTTTAATATTCTGGTGTGATTACATGTTAGCATATGCTATTTACTTTTAGTCTTTTAAAAACGTACACACACCATACAAATTATGTTGTATCCAAAGTTTAGTTCTATAAAAAAATTTAGATAAATACAATAAAAGGTGACATCAATCTTGAATATGAGAATATTAGAGTGGAAGTTTGGAAAATTTAAATACTATGTTTTATTGTTATTACTATTATTATTGTGCAGGCATTTGGCTGGATGGTTAAATTGCTCATCTTTGTTTTTTTATTTTCTTTATGTCATAGGTTCTAGACCCATTAGGAACAATTCCTTCTTTTAAAGTCCCCTTTTTCTTCCCCTCTAAGTAGGATTATGTTTAGATAAAATTTGTTAAAAAATAATGGTACAAAAAAAGAAGTAAATAACTTACATCAAGGAGTCGCGAGAAACAAAGAAGGTAAAAATGATACGAGATATTTATATTTGTCATTTAGGTTGTCACAAGTTTATTAGCCTTGCAATAAATTTGTTATAGGGTTGGCTTATCTATCGAAGTTTGAAATTTTATGACATTAAGATGGTTTGGGCACAAAAAAAAAAACATTAGCTCAAATTATATGCTTGAACAAAATAAATTATGTTGAACTCTGACTAATTCTATTTTTATATATTATGTAAGTTATATAATATAAAAATTAGATCTATAATTGTTAGTAGGGATGGCAAATGGCGGGACGGGTGCGGATACCCCCTCCCTCATTTCCATACCCACCTAAAATTTTCATATCCACCACTTACCCACCACCCACGACGAGTACAATTTTCAAATCCACACCCGCCCAACTGGGTACATTCTCAAATCCATCCCCACACCCACTACCCAACTGGACATCCACCACCCAAACCGTATTCGCCTACAAGCAATCATTAATATCAAATTATGTACAAATAAACTATTTACTTTTGTAAGGAATAGTACAATCTCTCATACTTTACTGATTGATCAAGTGTGTATATATATATATATATAATATTTCACCAGTATAAATTTAACTACGGCTAACTAACTAAAGATCGCTAACTTAACTAAAGTACATTTTTACATATATAAATTCTACTTAACTACAACTAACTAATTAACTATAGCTAACTTAATTAAAACATATTTACACTTGTATAAATTCTACTTAACCACACATGTTACAAATTACAACCTGATTAACTCAAGCTCGATCTTAAACAATGAATACAAGCTCGATTATAAACCATCATTTTTTCAAACTAAATTAATTGAGTTCAAATTCTATAAACTTAAAGATTAACGTAGATTTTAAAACAAACTAATATCTTAGTACATAAAACACCAAAATAAAAGGCATAATTAAAGTCTACAAACATAAGTAGTCCAAAATTCATACGGTGGGTAGTTAGTAGGCGGGTGGATGCGGTGCGGGCGGATGCGAGTGGGTACGGTACAGGTAATGTCTCAAACCCATTACCTACCCACTACCCACGACGAGTATGACTTTTTACATTCACACACGCCTGCTATCCACCAAATTCATACCCATTTCCACCCCAAGTGAAGTAGATGCGGTACGAAATTCACGAAACTATACCTTCTGTCATCCCTAATTATTAATATCAGCTAACTGCGACCACGCAAACTTGTCAGAGTACGAATCTCCCGATGTGCGAGCAACCACTTATGATTTTTCGAACTTCTAGCGAACACAATGTGCGAACGATTTCAGCTACCTCAGAACCACGTCACAGCGCACGTGGTCTTCATTGGGTATCAACACTTGTACACGCGTGGTCCTCCTTGAGTATTAGCACGTGTCCACAACTCCTCCAAACCCTTATAATGACCACACACTTCCAAATAACACAGACTCTTCATAACCTAAACCTGAACTTCAAAACTTACCAAAACCCCTTCATCTCCACCGTCTAAATAGCCTCAAACCACCGTGTTGCACACTTATGTAGTCAACAATAACAATATATAGTCATTGAAAATATATTAAGTAAAGATAGTCACTTATAAATATGAGAGTTGAATGAAATTTAACTCACATTTTGTTTCGAATTGAGCTTAAATTTGATATCCATAAAATGTGCTAATATCATATACGGAAAATATCTTGCACCATATAAAATTTTTAAGTTTATATTTTTTTGGACAGTTGGATGAAAGTAAATTGATGATTGAGATCAACAATAATAAATGAGGAGATTTTTAAACGAAACAAAGATGAGAGATATATAGGGTTAGAATCCACTTACACCATGTAAAATTTATTTAGTTTTACACTTTTTTGGACTGTTGGATGGGATAAATAGATAGTTGAGTATAACTTCCTCTTTTTTATTTTTTTTTATTTTTTTTATTTTTTATTATTAATTTCAGCCATTCATTTATCATTATCTAATTGTTTAAAAAAATATAAAATTAAATAAATTTTATATTACAGAAAATACTACCCCTCGTATATAAGTGTAATCAGAATCATATCCAATATAACTTATAACACGTTGGCCCTTCAACCATACCTGCTTAGCGTATTTATCTACAATATAAGTAATGATTTTTTGGGCTGAAATTAGAGTATCCACCGCCGTATCTTTAACAAGTAATTTGTTATTTGTCTAATGGTTTGGTTTGAGGTTGCTTGCTTTCACATTAGGCTGTAACCAGCTCCTATATTGACACAACTTAAAAAAAAACATGACACTTTTTCTCTAATCTAAGTTTTTTTTTAATATTTTTGTGTTGTTGTTTTTTATTTTTGCTTAGTCAAAAACGACATCAATTTTAATGTTGATTGTAGACTGTCGATGCTTATTATTTTTCTTGTTTTTCATACTATAAGCTATGTTTTTTTTTCTTATTTATTTTCAATTTTGAATAAGAATCTATGTCCTCGTGATACATTTTTCTCTGCTCTTGTGCCACATTTTCTCTTTGCTCTTGTGGCACGATCCTTATGACTTCTGGTACATTTTTTGCATACATTTACGTAATCACTCATTTTTGTCCAGGTTATAAATATTATAGTTATATTAAGTAATTATAGTAGTTATTATATATGTTAGTGTGTACGCATTAATGTCCATGTGTGAGTGGTAGTATGTGTACATATTATGATATTACTATTGCATGTATATTGCATATGTGAATTAGTGTATTTAATATATGCATGTATATGTTAATTATTATTACTTTCTTTTGTTATTATTAATATGTTAAATGGGTTAGGATATAAAATGGATCAGAATAAATGATAAAACTCATGTATTAATATTTAAGTGTCCAGTCCATTATTACAATCAA
Organism: Hibiscus mutabilis; assembly: GCA_019671005.1. Classification (NCBI taxonomy): domain Eukaryota; kingdom Viridiplantae; phylum Streptophyta; class Magnoliopsida; order Malvales; family Malvaceae; genus Hibiscus; species Hibiscus mutabilis. The sequence continues at coordinate 4,716,089 of CM033744.1, forward strand.
AACCCAACAAAATAATATTACATAGGCCCAACCGGCCAGGCCCATTTAATAAAACCTAATACATATTTAAAAAACCATAAACCTAATATTATCCTTTTTTGTGCGCAACCGCAACTAAGCCGTTGGATTAAATTTTTGATCCAGCGGTCTTGATCAACCAAAGCCTATCCAGCTGGCGCGAGTGAAGAACACGCGCGTGCCTCTTCATCTCCTACGCGCGCATGGCACGCACGTGCGATCCATCCAGCTCCCCGATCGCCACATGTCGTGATCCCATGCGACCTCATCTTTCACAAATGCAATCTGGACCGCCCATCTTCGAGAAATCTTGGTCGTTAGATCAAATCTAATCTAACGGCCTATATTAGATATGGCCGTGATAACTCTTCACCAGCTCCGCAACGTGGCTGCATCATCGGGGTTCCCCCTGCCGCCATACGTCCTCCGCACCGTCCCAACCACCGGACATGCGCAAAGACAACCAAAAAACAAGATATCAGAAAAGCATGGGTTTTCAGATTTCAAATCCAATCAATTCATCATCAACAACGTAGATTAGGTTTTTTTATTATTTTTATTTTGCATGTAAGATCCGGTATAAAGCTGGTTGAAAATCAGTGTAAACCAACAACAATCATCGATGAAATAATAAAAAAACAAGAAAAGTCCTCAACTTTCGAGGTAAAAAAATCCTCTTATCTTCCTTATTTTTTTCAGTCGATTCAAACAATATATATAACACAAAAATAAAAAGGGACTAGGGTTTACCTTCTGGATCTGGGGCCGTTGTTTTATGCCCCCTTTCCGATGACAAGCCGCATCCCCTTTCGAGCCTGCGTGGTGAATCGGTGAAGGGGGAGGGGCTCGTTTGTATCAAAAAAGAAAAAGAGGGATATTTTGTGTTGCTTTTTTATATAGGCTGAATTAAATCTGGGTTTTGTTTTAAAAAAAGGTTTTATGGGTTTTCCAAATTCCGATGCCGGTACACGATGGCGCACGGCGGCTCTCAATCGAAATTTGGGAATTCGCGGTGGCGCAGGGCGGAGTTGATGAACATCGGCAGAGGTATTCATCAGATTTTCAGAGAAAATAAAATAAAAGGTTTTGGGTTTTTTTTTGTTTTAGTTTCAAATGACTTTAAAAAAATAATTGATATTTATACCAAGCGGTTTAACAAATGGGTTAATTATAATTTTTAAATTCCTCCGCCATAGATTCTTTTACTCTGCATTCCCCCTTATTTTCATTTATTTTATTTTAGTCACTAATTTCAAATGAGTATCGCTTTCTTTAAATTTCATCCTTTAATTTTTGTTTTTGTTTTAATTTGGTCCGAGATTCAGTGGTATAGTTCCCCCCTTTAATCATTTTTTTGGTATATTTATCTACATGTCCCCTGTATTTCCTTTTGTTCTGCATATTTATATATATTTTGTATCTAATATGTATTTAATATTATTATAATGTTTTTTTATTATATATATATATTGTTTTTGTTGTTGGTGTTGTATTAATACATAATATATGTATATTATATTAAATATATATGCGGTTTTTATATATGTATTTTATATGTACCCTTTTTGTGTTGATTTTTTATACATTTTATATGTTAGTATATTATATATTATAGTATCTATTTTATTTATGTATTTATGTTCTCCATCATTTTTTTTCTTTTTTTTCTTGTTACCATATTTATTTGCACGCTCGTATTTTCATTCCATTGTTTTTTTCAAAACTTAGTCTCATTCCGGTATTCTAGTGGGAGTGTCATCTCGATCTCCGGGTGTCATCTCCTTTGGTACCGTGAATCGAGGCATTTTTAAATTGTCATTTTAAGTTTTTTTAAATTAAATTTTAATTATTTTTAATAAATACGATACGAACCTTTAGATACCAATTTGTGGGTGTAGCGGGGTGCTAACCCTTCCCCGTACGTAACCGACTTCGAACCCGTTTTCTCTGGTTTTATTTTTTTAGGTGTATGGTCTACCAATTTTAAACGATCGGTGGTGACTCCCTCAATTTTATTACAAAATACAAACTTTCCAAAACTTTTACAAAATTTCCCCTTTAAACATTTTTTCAAAAATTTTCAAACAACAAAAAGGGGAAAACTTGTAAATTTTTTAGGGTCGCTACAACTTGGCAACTCCGCTGGGGACGCATTTTTTCAAAAAAAGAAGAAGAAGAGTCAAGTCTTAATTAGGCTTGTATCGTATTTAGTAAGAATAATTAAAATTTGATTTAATTTAAAAAAAATTATCTCCATACATTAGTTTTAGAACCATTAAGTGGGAGTAATTACTTCGCTTCGTGGGGTTTTCACCCCCGTATGGTATAAGGGTCGTATTCCCTCGAATCAATGTCCAAGAGACAGTTCAAGTACTGTTTACTTTAGAACCGAACCTCATATAGTGAACCATAGATCTTACCCTTTAGAGCCATACCGTTATGTTGTCCGTTTAGTAATAACCCTTTTTATGCTTTGTTTGATTTATTCATTTTTTGTTTTATTTTATTTGATTTAATTATTGTTGTTATTATAATTAAATTTATTTGATTATATTGCCGTACTAACTTATTTTTTTATGTTTGTTTGTTTTCTCTCACTCTTTTCTTTGCTTTTATTTTTGCATCACATCATGACATGGTATTGATTCAAAAACAATCCAATTTAGAGGGCATTCGAGTGGGAGAGAAGTTTGTGATGCCGAGAACGATAATGCTACAGTATCTAGTTGAGCCAAACGAAGACCGATTGACGAGGTAACACGTGTCGGAGGCAGATACGACATATCTTGGATGGAGAGGCAGATCGTCATTGAAGCCAGTGGGGGTCACTTCCCCCAAAGTTTAAATTTTTTTACATTTAGCCCCTTTAAAATTTTAAAATTTTATTTTGGCCCCTCTGTAATTTAAAAAATATTATTATATACAAAATTTTTAAATAATTTCAATTCAATCCCTTTTTAATTTAAAAAGGGTTTTGATAGTTTTAATTTTTTTCAAAAATTTTAGTTAAACTCCTATATTTTATGAAAATTTTAAATCAAACCCTTCAAAATCTTTGGAAAATTTAATCTAAGCCTCCAAAATTTTCATAAATTTTAAATAGGCCCCTTCTGACTAGATTGTCAATATTCTCCTATGGAGAAGGGATTTTTGTTTGTACTTTGCAGTAGATCTTTCGAACAGCATAAAAGAAGAACCGACGAGGCCGCCTATCGGACCAAAGATGATGCTGAAACAAGGAATACAAACTTTGCTTCATGAAGTCAAGATCTCAAGAAAAGAAGCCAGCTATTATCTGTAATTCATTTCAGCTTCTTGCAATCAGATATATTCTCCATTAAATGGAAGTCTCTTTAAGGACTGTTCAAAAATCAACACCTCATTTGCATTCATTCATTACAGATTCATTCAATTACTTTTAAGTCTTTATTTATTTTGTCTATATTATATATTACATTCATTACTAAGAAAGTCAAATTAATTATGGAAAACCCTCATTTTTAGAACAAGTTTAAGCTACAATCATTCCGCACTCGTACAATACACGTTATCAAACAAGAGCTATGGAGGATAGATTAGCTAGTGTTGAGAGGTCACAAAAAGAGATTGAGGACCACTCGGGAACTATCGAGCAAAGAATCGAGCGAACTCAAGATGAAATTATAAACCGCATTACCACACTATTGGAGGTGAGGGAGATAGGGAAGACCCAAGCTACAGATGTTAATATCAACGTAGAACACTTAGGCGATAACTCATCTCACACCAAGGCCCCGCAAGAAGGATCAGTTCTAAAGAATGCCCAGGTAACCGGGGCATCCTTTAATAACCTGGTTAATATAGCACCTAGTTTTGAAAATGAGGCAGATGTTGAAGTTTCAGATTTAAATATGATCCATGAAATAGAAACAAGATTGAGGGCGGAGTTTGAGAAGAAATTTGAGGAGCAACGCCTATAAATGGAAGAAAAAGTTAGAATGCTACAGGCAACCAACGACTACGGGGTCGATGCCATGGATTTGAGCTTGGTAACTGATCTGGTTATCCCACATAAATTCAAAGTACCTAACTTTGAAAAATATGACGGGACCACTTGCCCTTCACCTCATTTGACCATGTACTGCCGTAAGATGATGACACATTTAAAGAATGAAAAATTGCTGGTTCATTGCTTCCAGGATAGTCTGACTGGAATAGCCACCCGATGGTACTCACAGCTCAGCCGAGCCAGCGTAAAATCATGGAAATATTTGGCTAGGATTTTTAGCAAACAATATCAACATGTCAAAGACATGGTCCCCAATAGAACAATGCTACAAGGGATGACGTAGAGGCAGAATGAGAATATATGACAATATGCCCAGAAGTGGGGAGATATTGCAGTGCAAGTGCAACCTCCCGTCTTAGAGAGCGAAATTACTCGCATTTTCGTGGATACCCTACAAGGACAATTATATGAAAAAATGATCCCCAACGTATATTTGAGTTTTGTCGAGTTTGTAAATATGACAGAATCAATCGAGGCCGTTTTAAGAAGTGGCAAGCTAAAAACTGGTGAAAGTTCACATAAATTCCAGAGGAGAAAAGACAATGAAGTCAGCAACGTAAGTACCTATACCCCTAATGGTTGAGGCAGATTTAGTTCGCCCTTATCATATCACTCTAATGCAACCCCCATACCCTTCGTGGTAAACCCCAATGCTCAATGCGAGTACCACACCGGAATCACCAGGCACTACATCAATAATTGTAAGGCAATTAAGAGGTGGTCCAAAACTTAATCAATAAGGGAATGCTAAAAGTTGATTCCCCGAATGTAGCAGCTAACCTTTTGCCTGGTCATGGTGAGCAAGAAGTCAATGTCATTGAACTATAGTGCTATAGGAAGACGTTGGCAAATGTGGATGAACTTAAGTCATGTAACACCCTTGACCTAGATGTCACATTTGGGCCTCACGCCTGAAACCCAACCATTAAGATTTTGACCTAGTTTAGCCTAAATCACAAATCTGTTATGAAAATTCGTTTACAATCCAATAAAACACAATAATTATTCGAAAACATATACAGTGGAGCTCCTTTTAAAATTACATAATAAACCTTTGACTCGATCATTTGAAAATCCAAATATAATTTACAATATACAATAGGTTCCTATGAATACATAGCCCAATGACCTAAGTACTGTACTATGAAGAGACGATGAGCTGAAATCATTCCCTGATGGTGCTCCTCCAAGAACGAGCTAAACCTACTAACCTGTGAATAGAAACAACGATTCCAAATGGTGAGCTAACAAAGCTTAGTGGATACACAATCACTCAACCAAGCTTCACGCAAATCATAAATAAGAACAATGCTGCAGATATGATATCATGTCAAGATAATAATGACGCTACCACTAACCGCCTAAACACATACAATCATCATAACAATCATAAGTCATGGCACACAAGGCCTTACCAAGCTCGAGATCTCAACAGATTACCTAGGTGATGACAACAACAACTCTAGAGTGAGGCTGGGTCACGTAACATCGGAACATACACCCTGGGTGAGGCTGGGTCACCTAGCATCAGAATATACACCTATACTCGGAATACTCCCTCGAGTATCAACGAATGAGGCCTTGGTCACATAGCATCGATAACCTCCATTAGGTATCTCAAACAGTGGTGTTGCAACACTCTTCACTGGGTATCCAGATCCCACCAAATAAAGACTTATAACCAAACAAGTTCCCACACATGGCACAACCACATATGATCCACCGAGGATCTATACAAGTGCCTTACCTGACACACAACGTCATACGACCCACCACGGGTCCCTATTGTCGTTATTACAGCCAATCAAGCATTACCGAGTTGTAACATTTTATGGAGAAATATGCAATTAATCCCTTAATTGACTCATTAATCCACATTGTCTTATTGCTCAAGGTAATTCCTCAAATATTTACCAAGTTATTAGCCATTTATTACACATACGGGTTTAAGTTTCTGTTTCTCAATTTTAACATTCATTTTATACCTTAAGAGACCCATTGGGCCATTTACTTCGAATAATAGAACCTCCAAACACGAACTCACATTTCTTAGGCATATTGCTCTGAGAGTACCGATACTTCTACGTGGTTATCGGTATACCCCTTCAGGTACCAATAATCTTCCATGAATACCGATACTCAATTTATATTTGAAAAAACTGGATTCCCAAGTCGTACCGATACGCTTTACCCCGTATCGGTACCCAATATCGGTACTCAGATCGCCCTGTATCGATCCAAACCCGTACCGGTACCCTTACTCTCGCGTATCGGTACGCTAGAGCCTCCCACAGCAATATAACAATGGGTATCGATACGCCCTTGTGTACCGGTACGCAAAAGCGTTACTAGAATCCTTAATATGCAAGGGGTACCGATACACGGGGAGGCGTACCGGTACTCCTTTCACAACCCCATTCCCTTTATACTAAGGCGTACCGATACTCTGGTCCCTGTACCGGTACGCGAGCTCGAGTTTTGAACTCTAGATGCGGGTTTCACCTAAAAACCCGCTTAACCCCCATGGTTAAACCCCAATTCATTCATACAAGTTATTAGAACTATATTAAGTGGATTTCTACCAGTTTTACGTTTTATTAACATCAAATCTTGAAGTTACCATTAAAGGGCATTCAAGCTCAATCTCAACCAACAATATCAGAACATGCAACAATATCTAGTTTTATGATTTCCATGAAACTATGAGAGTTGGTAGTGTACTAACCTTGGATTAAAGCTGATGAAGAAGTCTCCAACTACTCAATCTCGTTCTCCCTCTTGAAAACCCCTCTAAACATCTTCTTCCACTAAACCAGGTGATTTTTTCCTCAACATGTAGATCTTCTTCAGCCCTACAACTTCTCTCAACAAGCTATACAAGTTTCTACAGCCAACCTCCAAAGATTTCACCTTTAGGTATAAGTTTGAATGGGAGATGGGTGGGAAAAAAGGAGAAAAAGACAATGAGACAATGTGTTCTCATCACCGTCCTTTTTACAAAAAGAAATAAAGGTCATCAGCCCTCTTTGTTCACAATTTGATATTTACCAAAAAGCCCATCAATCATCCTTCTAATTCTATCACCAAACTAACCTTCCAAGCCTCAAGGCCCAAAGTAAGCCCAATAAGGCTCTCAAGCACAAAACGTCTTGGCCTAAACACGAAGCCCATGCCTCAGGTTATCCCGACCCTCAGGTTTTGAAACCTGGGTCGTTACAACTCTCATCTCCTAAAAAAATTTCATCCTCAAAATTTAAACAAGGGAAGGAGAGCATCTGTCGCAGATCCAAATAACCCCTCGCTTATACATGTCCACATGATACTTCTGCCACTTTAAACCTTAAATTCTCAACTCTCTTCAAGAGTCCTTAATAAATCTATTCTCATATCTAGAGCGACACTCACAACGAACCTTATCGCGGATCAACAAAGATTGGTCTCAACAGCAATGTCAGACACCAACCCACTGAACTTACACTAGATGAGTCACAACTTGGTAAACGAACCTTTCTACCAACACTAGCATTTCCAATGTCTTGAACTCAACCCTCATCCGCGTCCATAACGCGACACTTCTTCAAGGTATACTACGGGGCACTTCCTCATATAAATCACCATAACCCACGAGTTCAGGAATAACAAACCCTATCAATCATGTTCTATCATATATCTAACATGAAAATACAACATTCTTTCATAATTTGGTTAACTAATACAGAACTTAACACCTCATTTACTTAAACCCACTACGACATAAGCAGATGCGAATCTACGATCAAACAAATCTACTAGCCAAGCCACCTCAGTTCCAAAAGAAAATTGTTACAACAACCAAGCTCTACTAGGGATCAAACCATCAAACTGCCTTCAAGGGTCCGAACACTCTCTTTCACTCCCAACCACTAAATTTTGACTAGCGTTGGTGCTAAAACTTTAGCAAGTCCTTCAATATTCCTAATGGTTCTCTCAACACAACTTATTACAACACAAGAATCTGATTCCATACAACTTTAACCAAAACCCACATTTCTCTAAAGTCATTCAAAACATCTTTACACTATCACCATGCATGAAAATAATCCATCTCAAACCCAAATAAGCAACCTTCTATTCATCGAACTTAAGATTATCTCAACGCATTCATAAGTCCAAAACACCTTTCAACTTGTCTGTAGAGTTCAAACATCGCATCAAACCCCAAATTTTAACACTAATTCTCCTAAATCTTCAACTTACGGGAACAACATCCTGAATGATTTTACGAGAATCTCAAAACCCTTCAACATTAACAAGTTCATTAGGCCTGAAAAATAAATACTGGCATTCCATGGACACACATCAACCCAAAACAGCTAACACCTTTATACCTCTCTATACCAACGTAAGCACGTCCACCGCTCTACACCACAGACTCTCACCATTGCATCAACTACGCGAACTAAGAACGTCTTGCAACCCACAAAGTCATCTTCAACTAACATCACATGAGCACAACACATAAGATGAAGAGATATGATTTATTCACGCACAAAACCAGCAAACTGGTTTATTCCAACCCCAACTTTGAGATTCTTGCTTGGAAACCAAAGCACCCCCGCACTCACGTGACTACTTGTACCAAGGATAAGTCTAACAAGTCTATAGGGACTGTTACTCTAAACCATACACACCACCCACGGTGGAACCTTTACTTATCAACACTTACCAATCCATTAATTTACCAAATCAATATCAACCTCGAGGAAACTTATCAGAGAACTCACTCAATGAATTCTCTGCCAAGGTAAGAACAATATATCAAACTGCTATCAAGAAATTAAAAACCACAATGGGACCAAATCATTTAACATACTTCCGGTAACAAGCTTGTCATTTCTAGCACGAATAGCATATTGTTTAACAAAAGCTCGCGCGATGACTCTAATGGTAGATCTCACATGACCTCTACCCTGATACTTCGATAAAGACCCAATACCACCTCTCACAGAACCCTAACTATGCCAAGAAGTAGTCAACCTCAAAGACAGAACCGGTAAATACTCATCTACAATTGGGCAGTCCTTTGCCATGTGACCCGATGTCTGGCACTCATAACAAATTCCCCAAGGTGGTGTCAACCACAACGCTCACGAACGAGTGAAAAAGACTCTAGGGCTGAACCACTAATACTCTTCATTATGACAGAAATTGAGAAGTCCCTACGAACCCTCAATCTAGATTTCTAACTAACCCTTAACAACTGATCTGTAACAACTCTCTTTGGTCCTCTCAAAGCATGAAACCCCTTAACGGGGCCTGAGAAGAATCTTATGATGTTCTGGGTCCCCACTACCCTATCCATAGAATCTTCAAACTGACTCAATGCTTCTCTAAAGTCATTTGAGTGCCCTTGCACTAACGACTAGCTCAGAAAAGGCCCCAAGTGAACCTATTGTCCCGTGTATCCCTATGTCAACCATGAATCCAAGTTTAAACCTCAGTACTTCTAATATTCGATAGCAACAAACTCTTGGCATAGTAGCTCAACCATAAAAAATCTTACCCCTGCTCAGTACTGCTCTGACACCTTAAACTGATTGCAAGAACTAATCTCTCATCTCCTTCATAAGAACTTTACACCCTTTTTCCTGACTTGTCCAAGGAAACATCCCATGTTGAGAATACAGGATGTCGTCCCAACTCCACGGTCTCTCACCATTCCCATGCATTACCTTGTAGAAAATAACGGTACAATCAAAATCACTCTTTGGATCACCTTACCCTACCTCAAAATCCTCTGAGTGTCTTTTATCCACTGATCCACTTGATTGGGTTATCCTCTCCCGACCTTTCAATATCCTTGGGTCCATAACAACTATACCTTTCACCCTTGAGAAATATGGCTATCTCCATAATTTTTCTTGGTCGCTTCTTAGGCCACCTGACCCCAAACTAGTTTGAACCACATTAAGAAGGTGGTAGTTTGTCTTTCCAATTACCTTGGGTTTGGTTCCCCCGAAACCTCAAAGCTTCTAACACTACACTTGTCATATCAAGCTAGCTCATGACCGGGCAACAACCGGTAGCCAATATCATATCAATTCATTTAGGAGACACTCTATTGTATCTGTTAACCACGTATTCTCAAGCCTTACTCGAGCATCGCCTCGCGTGAAACCCACGATGTCCTTCTGGCCACTACTATAAACAACCGCAATAAACATACCTTGTTCGAATAGGCATTCTGCTTACTAAGAGCGTACTAGAGACCTTACAACCATTATGTGCCTCTCCATATTAGACGAAAACACATATTTTCCAAGCATGCTACATCCCCATCACATGGTACCCACCATTAAGGTTCACTTACTACGAATAATGGGACCCTTGATCGACTCTACCACTGGTCAATCAAAAGCAAGTCCTCTTATCCGTTCCATAAGGGTCGTCCACTAACACGTAGAATCTCCCCACATAAGGTTCTCACCATGAACTCAAGGCTTTAAGGCAACTTACAACATATAACCATGATTACTTCTCAAGCAAGAGGAGGAGGGCACACTCTCAACTCTTCTATTCCTTCATAAACCCAAGCTTAACGTCTAAGATAACTCCGATATCAGAATCACCCTCAAAAGAATCAACCATCATCACGGCCCTCACAACCACGATTAAATCTATCTTAATGTCGCAACCAACAACACGCGCGAACGCAGGGCATACCATCAAGATTCCAGTCTTGAAAGAGTACAACTTAGACACAAGGATTCGTATTCGCTAGACACCTATCCACGACTCCTAACCACCCTGGGGTTTTCCTAGAACCGGCTAAACCTAGGTTCTGATACCACTAAATGTAACACCCTCGACCTGGATGTCACATTTGGGCCTCACGCCTGAAACCCAACCATTAAGATTTTGACCTAGTTTAGCAAAAATCACAAATATGTTATGAAAATTTGTTTAATTACAATCCAATAAAACACAATAATTATTCGAAAACATATAGAGTGAAGCTCCCTCTTAAAATTACATTGTAAACTTTTGACTAGATCATTTGAAAATTCAAATACAATTTACAATATATAATAGGATCCTACGAATACATAGCTCAATGACCTAAGTACTTACTCTGAAGAGACGAGGCGTTAGAATCCTTCCCTGATGGTGCTCATCCAAGAACGAGTACTAACCTGTGAACGAAAACAACGATTCTGAACGCTGAGCTAACAAAGCTCAGTGGATATACAACCACTCAACCAAGCTTCACGCAAATCATAAATAAGAACAATGCTGCATATATGATATCATGTCAAGATAATAATGGCGCTACCACTAACCGCCTAAACACATGCAATCATCATAACAATCATAATTCATGGCACACAAGACCCTACTAAGCCCGAGATCTCAACAGATCACCTAGGCGATGAGAATATCAACAACAACTTTGGAGTGAGGCCGGGTCACGTAACATCAGAACATACACTCCAGGTGAGGCCGGGTCACGTAGCATCAAAACATACATCTATACTTGAAATACTTCATCGAGTATCTTCGAATGAGGCCCGGGTTACATAGCATTGGTAAGCTCCATTCGGTATCTCAAACCGTGGTGTTGCAACACTCTTTATTGGGTATCTAGATCCCACCAAACAAAGACTCATAACCAAAAAAGTGCCCACACATGGCACAACCACATATGATCCACCGAGGATCTATACAAGTACTCTACCTGGCACACAACGTCATACGACCCACCACATTGTCCCTATTGTTGCTATTACAGCAAATCAAGCATTATTGAGTTGTTATATTTTATGAAAAAATATGTAATTAATCCCTTAATTGACTCATTAATCCATATTGCCTTATTGCTCAAGGTAATTCCTCAAATATTTACCAAGTTATTAGCCATTTATTACACATACGAGTTTAATTCTCCGTTTCTCAATTTCAATGTTCATTTTATACCTTAAGAGACCCATTGGGCTCTTTACTTCAAATTATAGAACCCCCCGAACACGAACTCACATTTCTTGGGCAAATTGCTATGAGAGTACCGATACTCCTATGTGGGTATCGGTACGCCCTTTCAGGTACCGGTACTCTTCTACGAGTACCAATACTCAATTTAGATTCGAAAGAACTAGATTCCCAAGCCGTACCAATACGATCACCCTGTAATGTCCAAACCCATATCGTTACCCTTACTCTCGCATATCGGTATGCTAGAGCCTCCTACAGCAATGTAACAATGGGTACCAATACGCCCCTTGTGTACCGGTACGTAAAAGTGTTACTGGAATCCTTAATATGTAAGGGGTACCAATACATAGAGAGGTGTACCGGTATTCTCCTCACAACTTTACTCCCTTTTATGCTAAGGCGTACCAATGCTTTGGTCCCCGTACCGGTACGTGAGCCCGAATTTCAAACTCTGGTGTTGGTTTCACCTAGAAACCCCGCTTAACCCCCATAGTTAAAGCCCAATTCATTCCTACAAGTTATTAGAAGTATATTAAGTGGATTTCTACTAGTTTTACGTTTTATTAACATCAAATCTTAAAGTTACCATTAAAGGGCATTCAAGCTCAATCTCAACCAACAATATCAGAACATGCAACAATATCTAGTTTAATGATTTCCCGGAACTATGAGAGTTAGTAGTGTACTAACTTTAGATTAAAGCTGATGAAGAAGTCTTCAACTACTCAATCTCGTTCTTCCTCTTGAAAACCCCTCTAAACATCTTCTTCCACTAAACCATGTGATTTTTTCTTCAACATGTAGATCTTCTTCATCCCTACAACTTCTCTCAACAAGCTACACGAGTTTTCTACAACCAACCCCCAAAGATTTCACCTTTAGGTGTGAGTTTGAGTGGAGATGGGTGGGAAAAAGGGGAAGAAGACAATGAGACAATGTGATCTCATCACCCTCTTTTTTACAGCAAGAAATAAAGGTCACCAGCCTTTTTTGTCCACAATTTGATATTTACCAAAAACCCCCCCAATCATCCTTCTAATTCTATCACCAAACCAACCTTCCAAGCCCCAAAGTAAGCCCAATAAGGCTCTCAAGGCCCAATCGTCTTGGCCTTAACATGAAGCCCATACCTCAGGTTAACCCGACCCTCGGGTTCTGAAACCTGGGTCGTTACAAGTCCCATATGAGCTGGGTGTACAAGCAACTACAGTGAACCGGGCTGATCGCACGAAATGAGAGGATCGGCGGTAATGTTGGAAAAGAATTTTGTGAGTTTCATCAGGAATGAGGACGCACAATACAACTCTGCAAGAAATTTAGACGGTTAATCCAGAAAATGATGGATAATAAGGAGATTGAGTTTTCCCAATGAGGATTGAGGAAAATTAGAACCAGTAGGTAGCATTTTGTGGTGCACCAAAACTCCATCTTATTGTTCATCATTTTCCATGACTTTTGTTGGTATTACATACTTTTTGTGTATCATGTGAAAAATCTTGGGAATCCATTCCTACACTTTTGGCTCAAAGAAATGAAGATATTTTGTAAAAGCATATGTAATTCAAGACAATGAAAATGATGATTGTTTTGTGCATTTTTAGACATTTAATTTACATTCTTCGATTCATTATACATTCATTATTTTGGAACATTTTTTCCGTACATACCTATACATATCATTTTTATCAGAAACCTAAATTTTAATTGTAAAAGTAATTTTAAGCAGCTTATGTTTAGAGGAAAGCGAACACTGCATGGACACTGCAAATGTGAACATCTTCTGTTCTATTTAGGTAGAATAGAGGAATAAAACGAGTGTTTAGATAATGGGCAGATCCCATTGAGTGAATTCCCCTCTCAAGCATTTGTTGTTTAAGATCCTTGAATCGAGTGTTGACCCTAAACTTCTACCCATGAAGAATATTGTGATATCCATGTATGGGATGGTGAGTGGCATTCTTTCCCTTCCTTTAACAAATAAGAAAAATATCCATTTGTTATCTCACTTTGAGCATGGTCATTTCTTTCTATTTTAACCCAAACCAAGGATCACCCCCACACTTGGGGGCAAAAAGGACGAGGATTTTGTTCGTGAATTAAAGTTGCCCAGTTTTGACCATATTACAAATATAATAATGCTTCATGAATAAGCGCAAGAAATAAGAATCAATGTACTGGACACGAAGACCAAGAAAAGCATCAGAATAAGCCGATACGAGAATTTTTTGTTCGAAAGGACTTGCTCAACCAAATTGAAAGTTCGGCAATAAAAAGGTTGACACGACCAAGAATTTAAAGCACCTAGTCGAAAGTGCAATAAAAGACATTAAAAGCCTTGAAGATTTTATCATAGTCGAATAAGAAATGCATCAACATTTAGTCAATGACGCAAGCTACATGAGAAGAGGAAATGAACTCTAAGGTGAAAACGCAGAAATGGACAGTCTAGAGCGATCCAATGAATACATTACTCTATGTGAGTATACACCAATTCAAGCAATACATGAATAAGGTTTTGATTGGAAATTTATACGAACTTTGGTGGATCGATCCCCTTTGAAATAAATGTCAAATCGTCAATGCCGAGCTAAGATGCAAATCGGCCTATAGCCACACATTCCAAAGCTACAAGAGGAGGAAATAAACTCTAGGGTGAAAACCTAGAAATGGGCAGTCTATAGCGATCCAAGAAATAAATCAAATAAGATTTTTTTTTCATTTGAACACATTCAGATGAAAAAGTACAGAAAAGATATTTCACCGAGAAGAAATGATTCTTGGTTTCCTCACCCTTTAAACACTTATTTGGCCTTTATATTCTTTCTTTCATGACCATGAGCCATGACCTACATTACAAGCCTATAGAGACCATTCAGATCATATATGGATATTTGAGTTGGATAATTTTGTCTTCAGATCACATCCCACCTTTAAGGGTTAACCTTTCTTCAAGGAACGTTAAGCTTCAAGTGCCTGATCGATACCTAAATAAGGGAAGGATGTGACACAGTGAGTTAGTGAGGTTAAGAGAGCCACTTAAATGAGATAGAAATTAGGTATGGGAATATTCTTCTCAGAAGCCTAATAGCCCAGAAAGGACTTCACATGAGCGCGTGTCGCCGTAACCCTCACGATCCTTTAAACATAAGTTTCACTTAAGCTTATTTTTGTCAATTTGAAACAAAAGTGCTATTGCACTTAATATTTGGGTGTCTAAAATTGATCTCATTTTTAAAGGTTCATTTTTTAGTCGTCTTCATAAGTTTTTAAATTGAAATAAGCTCAAAACATTTTTGCCCTAAATTTTGAAAATAGGGCTGACTTTACACGATATTTTTGCATCAAAATAAGACTTTAAAACGCATATTCATAATTTTTGCTTTGAAATGTGTTCAAAGAATTTTTTTACCCTAAAATTTGGAAATAGGGCTGGCTTTACACAATATTTTGCATAAGATTTTTAAAACTCATAGTTTCTGCATTAAATGAGTTTAAAGCATTTTACCCTAAAAGTTAAAAGTGGGGCAAACTTTACATCACAGATTCAAGAAGAAAAGAAGTTAGTGGGATGCCATTTGTCCACATGACGAGTTTATTTGTACATAGGAGTCCAAATCAGTATAGACCGAAAGAGGTACAAAGTCTAAAATTTTTTACTATTGAGCAAGCTAAAAATTAGTTCAAAGTGGACAAATGTAAACAACAAAATTTTGGGGCAAATTTTGTTGGGGCAAGAAGATGGCCAATCCATTCAATGGCAGAGACATTTTAAAACCAGAACTCACAGACATTAAGTTGAGAAACTTATGAGAGTAATCCGAAGTGGGAACCTGAAAAAGCATTGGAGGAAAAAGAGATGAAGATTTGAACCCAACTTTAAGATGGGTTATATTAGCTGCAGAAAGAGATTTAATACAAAGAAATATTGAGCTTTCTCAAAGATGAGCTCACCCCAAGTGGTCCTTAGTTTGCATCATTCATGCATCATGAGTAATTAGACATACTTAAGTTAGGGGCATGCTAACTCATATCATTAATTTATTTTGTATGTCATTAGACTTCAATGAATTACTTCTAGATTATTACTAGAGCCTTCAGTGCATAATCTTTAATACCGTTCAAGCATTTGTAAGACCTCCAGTGCAGGGTGATTCGAGCAACCAGTAAGACCTTCAGCGTATGGCTTTAATACTGTTTGAGCATCTGTAAATCCTCCAGTGCAGGGTGATTCGAGCAGCCAGTAAGACCTTCAGTGCATGGTATTATAACCTTCAGACCATCAGTAAGACCTTCAGTGCTTGGTGATTTGGAGAAATTAGTATCATCCGGACATCATTAAGACCCGCAGTGCGTGGTAAGGCAACTATTAAGACTTTCGGCTCATAACTCTAAGATTTTTGAGCCATCAGTAAGACCTTCAGTGCGTGGTGATTCGGGATCGAAACAGGGAAGTATGACAAAAATGAGTGCTTTTGGTCTTTGCTTTGTTCCCGTTTCACAAGAACAAGCAAAGAGGGGGAGCTGTAATTACTCATTTTTGTCCGGGTTGTAAATATTATAGTTATATTAAGTAATTATAGTAGTTATTATATATGTTAGTGTGTACGTATTAATGTACATGTGTGAGTGGTAGTATGTGTACGTATTATGATATTACTATTGCATGCACATTGTATATGTGAATTAGTGTATTTAATAAGTCCATGTATATATTAATTATTATTGTCTTTTGTTATTATTAATATGTTAAATGGGTTAGGATATAAAATGGATCAGAATAAATGGTAAAACCCATGTATTAATATTTAAGTGTTTAGTCCATTATTACAATCAAAACCCAACAAAAATAATATTACACAGGCCCAACCGGCCAAGCCCATTTAATAAAACCCTAATACATATTTTAAAAACCATAAACCTAATATTATCCTTTTTGTGCGCAGCCGCATCTAAGCCATTGGATCAAATTTTTGATCCAACGGTCCAAATCAACCAAACCCTAGCCAGCTGGCGCGAGTGAAGAACACGTGCGAGGCTCTTTATCTCCCACGCGCGCGTGGCATGGACGTGTGATCCGTTCAACTCCCCGATCACCACGTGTTGTGATCTCGTACAGCCTCATCTTTCACAAATGCAATCTGGGCTGTCCATCTTCGAGGAATATTGACTGTTAGATCAAATCTGATCTAATGGTCCATATTAGATCTAGTCGTGATGCCGCAATACGTCCTCCTCACCGTCCCAACCACCAGACATGCGCAAATATAACAAAAAAAAAACAAGATATCAAAAAAAGCATGGGTTTTCAGATTTCAAATCCAATCAATTCATCATCAATAGTGTAGATTAGGTTTGTTTATTATTTTTATTTTACATGTAAGATCCGGTATAAAGCCGGTGGAAAATCAGTGTAAACCAACAACAATCAACAATGAAATAATAAAAAAAAAGAAAAGTCCTCAACTTTCGAGGTAAAAAAATCATTGATATTTATAAAAGGTTTTTTTTTTTTTTTGGTTTCAAATGACTTAAAAAATAATTGATATTTATACAAAGCAGTTTAACAAATGGGTTAATTATAATTTTTAAATCCCTCCGCCATAGTTTCTTTTACTCCGCATTCCCCCTTATTTTCATTTCTTTTATTTTAGTCACTAATTTCAAATGAGTATTGCTTTCTTTAAATTTCGTCCTTTAATTTTCGTTTTTGTTTTAATTTGATCCGAAATTCAGTGGTATAATCCCCCTTTAATCCTTTTTTGGTATATTTATCTACATGTCCCCTGTATTTCCTTTTTTTTACTGCATATTTATATATATATATTGTATCTAATATTATTATAATGTTTGTTTTTGTTTTATATATATATGTATATTGTTTTTTGTTGCGGCTGTTGTATTACATACATTATATATGCATATTATATTAAATATATATGCGGTTTTTATATATGAATTTTATATGTACCCTTTTTTGTGTTGATTTTTTTATACATTTTATATGTTAATATATTGTATATTATAGTATCTATTTTATTTATGTATTTAAGTTCTTCATCATTTTTTTCTTTTTTTCTTGTTATCATATTTATTTGCACGCGCATATTTTCATTCCATTGTTTTTTTTCAAAACTTAGTCTCATTCCGGTATTCTAGTGGGAGTGTCATCCCAGTCTCCGAGTGTCATCTCTTTTGGTACCGTGAATCGAGGCATTTTTAAATTTTCATTTTAAGTTTTTTTTAAATTAAATTAAATTTTAATTATTTTTAATAAATACGATACCAACCTTTAGATATCAATTTGTGGGCGTAGCGGGAGTGCTACCCTTCCCCGTATGTAACCGACTCTAAATTCGTTTTCCCTGGTTTCATTTTTTAAGTGTCCAGTCTACCAATTTTAAGCGTCGACTCCCTCAATTTTATTCCAAAATACAAACTTTCCAAAACTTTTACAAAATTTCCTCTTTAAACATTTTTCAAAAATTTTCAAACAACAAAAAGGGGAAAACTTGTAAATTTTTTAGGTCGCTACAATTTGCGGCTGTTTTAGTGGTCGCACAAAGACCCTCACAATATTTATTTTCTAATTGGTTTGTCGGTAGTTATGTATAGTCAGATCCCTTCTTTGGTAAAAGGTTGTTTGCCGATATAATCAGAATTGTGTAACGAAGCAGCCTGCCAGATAGTTTCGTTCGCTCACCACTCCTTCATCACTTTGTAAAGCGTCTCGTTCGACAAAAATAATGAGTTTTTATAAAGGTTATTGAGAGTTCTTTTGATGTTGGACGCCACTCTCAAAGGAAAGTTTAGTTTTTTCTTAGTCTTTTTGAGTTTAATATTATTATTTTATGTATGAGTTTTTTGTCACTATTGTCCCCATTTTTCTCTATTTTTGGGTGCGCTGTAATTCTAATTACTTCCATTGTTTTTATTAATGAAATCTAGTTTTCCATTGTAAAAAAAAAAACATGACAAGGACAAAATTTACTTTAAAAAGTTTAATGTCACATGTCCGAATATAGAATATGGGTCATTTTAACCCAAAATGAAACGTTGAGGGTTAAAGTATTTCAAAAAAGAATATGAGTCAAAATGACTATCTAGCCGAACATTAGAACATTTTTGACATTATTTTTTATTTTAAATAATACAAAATTTATATCAATAATCATTTATTTACATCCTAACGTTATCAATAGGACAAATTGTGTCTGAAGAGAATTTATCTTTATAATGAGTCCATAATATTCAATCTAAATTAATTGATTGGTAAATCAAATACGGATAATTATAAAAAATAAAAATTAATTTGATGCAAAACTGAAAGTTAGTATAATTAAAGGGATACAGTAAAAGATTTTTCTTCAGTGTTTCTATTATTTTAACTTTTATGTAGCTATCAAAATCTTTGTGTAAAAATCGTATCACAGGTGCGATTATTTTAGATAAATTTGAATTATATATATATATATATATATTACACATTCAAAAGTTAGCAGCCACTGTCTTGATCCACTACATTAATGAGCAATATTTTAACGATTCATTTTATGTCGATTCTAACACATTTATATTTGTTTGATATTTGTATTATTTTTATATCATATTAACTCGTATAAATTGGTATAAATTTTTGATATTTTATATAATTTTCAATAATTTATGTCTCAATCACTTTATTTTTTATATTTAAATTAAAAACAAAACACTACAATTAAAACGTTACGCCCCACCATTTCTGTGTATTTTTAACACGAAAACGACATGTTTGAAGCATGCATTTTGACCACCCAATAGATCCTCGAGAATGTGCTCAACATGAAATTTCACCATAATATTTTATTTGAGCATTGAAAAAGGAAATGATATTGACACATCCCTTAACTAAACATTAGTTGTCTTAATTCTTCAAAGTTTAGGGTAAACTAATACCAGTGTATTTCACATTAATTGCCACTTTCCAATTTAAAACATTTCATTAGTTAGGTCAATTCATTGAATTATATTTTTTTTAAAAATAGATTAATTATTTTCGAATCAGTAAGTTTGTAATTAAGGGAGACGAAATAATTAAATTAATTTTGTTGCCGCCACTCGTCGTATCATTTAATTAAATACCATTCAAACTTAAAAAATTTAAGGATGCCTCCTAATCTCTGTACAAGAACTAATAACTCGTACGAACCTTGAAAACGTATAATATTAATTTATATGTTCTGAAATCCAAGGCCAATTTTATTATTGCAAGACCTACTCATTTGTTAATAACGGTTGATTGTAGGAACAAAAATCTATCGTTTTTTTAGTGTCTCTATTTATATTATACTATTAAAAATTAAATTTAGGTTTTAAAGGTTAGAGTTTATGAATTAAGGTGTATAGTGTATAGTTTTTTTTTAATGTTAAGGCATAAATAAAAATACTAAAAAGGACAAAAAATTTTGTTCTGATTGTAGTGGTAGAGTGTATTATGTTTTTAAAAACAAATCTTAAATTAAAATATTGAATATGGTATTTTTAAGGCTTATGTTATAAATAAGCATTTTAAGTATACTAATTTTTTCATTTAGGTACTTAAAATATTTTTTTGTCAAAATAAGTACCTAAAATATACTTTTTGGTTAAAAGGGGTATCTAAAGTATTTTTTCGTCAAAGTAGGTACTTAAGGTATTTTTTTATCAAAATAGGTACATAATGTATTTTTTAATCATTTCCACATGTAAACTTTTAGGAATATATATATACACACTTTAGGTACCATTTTGACAAAAATACTTTATGTATTTATTTTGATAAAAAGTATACTTTATGTATTTATTTTTACCAAAAGATACTTTATGTACCTAAATAAAAAGGTTAGTATATTTTAAATACTTATTTGTAATAAAAGTTTGTATATTTTAAATACTTATTTGTAATAAAAGTTTGTTTTTAAAAGAAACAATTACAAACCTTAAATATGAATAATAAAATACTAATATTTGGTGAAATGTTATAATCCTCTGGTGGTTTTCTCTATAGAAAGAATAAATTACAGTAATCTTGTTTTTTATCATTAATTGAAATGGTAAACATACAATATTAAAAGTAAGATAACATTTTAAATGATTAAGTATTCATATAATTGAAAGTAGATTCACTTGCTAATGCTTTAACAGATTTTTAATAACGACGTCCACTTAGAAATATTAGGACAGAATCGATCGAGTTTGAGTATGTACGATATCAATATGAAATAATATTTAAAATTTTATAAATACAGAAAGGCAAAGAGTGTTTAACGAGCGAGTCGATCATGAGTTGAGTAGTGTTTGACTCGATTCGAAAATTGTTTGACTTGTGCTAGACTCGATGTTTGATAAGCTCATTAAAATTTTCATCGTCTCGTGCTCGTTAGAAAAATCGTTGCTCGTTAAACTCGACATAATTTTTATCTTGCTTTTTAATATATGTAAAATCTAGTAATACTATAGAAAACTCAATATAAATATAAATTAACAAATTTAACAAAAAAAGAACTATCAAAACAGTGTGTGAAACAATTCCAAAATCTAAATTTCAAAGTAACAATCCACAAATACAACAAAATGACATATTTAAAAAAATAACAAGCTGCTCATGAACTTATCGAGTTGATTTGAGCCTTGTTCGACTTGACTCATTAAGGTCTTGAGTCAAGTTAAATCTCGAATCGAGTCAATTTAAGTCAAATACTGATTAAATTTTAATTGAGTCGAAATCAAACTCGAACTACTCGCGAGTTACTCAACTCAGTTGACATCGTAGTACAGACCTTTGAATTTAAACGAACAATCTTTTAGATAGTTCTAATAGCCACAGGTAAGTAAGCTTTATATTTATATAAGAATGTTTTATGGGAAAAAAATTGATACACATGTCTTGTAAACTTTAGTTTAAACATGTTTTTTAGTTTTAGGGGTTAGGATTTTAGTTTAAGGTTTAAAGTTTAGGGGTTTAGGTTTTGTGGTTTAGAATTTAAGGTTAGTGTTTAGAATTTAGTGTATAGGGTTTAAGGTTTAGAGTTTAGTTTTAGGGTTAGAGTTATAAATTTAAGATTTAAGTTTTTACAGTGTAAATACACAAGCTTATGTAAAATTAATTTGACACATCATGTGTATCAAAATTTTACCCATATTTTTAATTAAAGATAACGACTTCATTTCATTGAGGGACTGTATCATTGAATAAATGTAAATTCTTATCTAAAACAGTGGATGAATCTTCCACGACAGCCCACATGGATCATTATTAACATTTAATAATCCTCTAATTAATTTTATTGCATGCATAATCCCAGTTTTAGTCCTTTCCAGTTTTCTATATATACAGATAGGGTCATACGATTTTCCCTCGTACCAAACAACATCACAGTACACCAATATGGGATCTCTCCCTCATGTAGTTGAAGACTGCTTTGGCCTTCTCCAGCTCTACAGCGATGGCTCCGTTTATCGGAACCCCGATGTCCCATGTCCCACCCCACTTCTCGACAACGATTCGGTCCTTTACAAAGACCTTCTTTTTGACTCGAAACAAAGCCTTCGTCTTCGTTTATATAAACCCTCTTCCACTTCCCTTAAAAAGCTTCCGATTCTATTCTATTTTCACGGCGGAGGTTTCTGTTTCGGTTCCTTCGCGTTCCCACATTTCCATAACCTTTGTATTCGCATGACGATTGCGTTTAACG
This sequence comes from Hibiscus mutabilis, assembly GCA_019671005.1. Taxonomy (NCBI): domain Eukaryota; kingdom Viridiplantae; phylum Streptophyta; class Magnoliopsida; order Malvales; family Malvaceae; genus Hibiscus; species Hibiscus mutabilis. Next base: position 4,738,832 of record CM033744.1, read on the forward strand.
CGGTCGTCATCGCACCGGATCACCGGCTAGCCCCCGAGCATCGGTTGCCTGCGGCTTCTGACGATGCATGTTTAGCCCTGAAGTGGCTAAAGGGACAAGCCATGCATGGGAATGTTGAGAACATGGACCCGTGGCTGACCGGGGTCGACTACGACCAGGTCTTCGTTTTGGGTGACTCGTCGGGGGGCAACTTGGCTCACCATTTGGCGGTTAGGTTCCAGGCCGGTTCGATGGAGCTGGCACCGGTTAGGGTTCGAGGGTATGTGCTGTTGTCTCCATTCTTTGGTGGGAGTGTAAGAACAAAGAGCGAGCAAGAACATCCTTGTGAGGCATTTTGGAACTTGGAGATGTATGACAGGTTAGGATCTAACACCTACTTCTTCTAGTAGTTAGTAAATTTTTGGGTTAATTTCATTGAACGTGTTCAAATAATGGTCCGTATTCTAAATTAATTATTACATTTTTTATACTAATTGAGTTTTCAAATTATCAATATTATATTAGTTTATTCGTTGATTTAGACATTAAATATCATTTTTTTTCTACATAAAACATATTTAAAACTCGTAAATCAAAATTTAAACATATAAGTACCTAACACAAGAATCTAATATGTTAAAAAAATTCGTTGAATGAAGATTTAGTTGACATTAGTTCGCGTGTTTAATTCTAGGTAACCTCTCTTTTAGGAGTAAGCAAAATTCGATTTGATTCAACAAAAATCAATAAAATTTTAAATTTTGAGATTAGTTTTTCCATTCAAGTTATTCGAGTTCTTTGATTTTCAAGTTCTAATCAAATTGAATTTTACAATTCAACTAAACCAAATTACAAGTTTATGTAAATTCCACTCGGGCCCAGACATTTTAAAAACATGCAAATTGATCCCTTCCAAACAAAAAAATCATCAAAAAAGTTCTAAAAATTGTAACAGTTCCAAACATCATATACAAATTATAAAAAATTAAAAAACATATATATAATTCTTGAATTTTCTTTAAAAATTTATAAAAATGTTAAATTATAAAAAAACTTAAAATTGTTTTAAAATGATAAATTCGAGACTTTAAACAAAACAAATTATTTTTTTGTAATAAAAATATTTTTTCAATCACAATGTCTACAATGTGTGTGCATTGTCAAATGATTAAGAATATCTATAAACAAAATAAATTATCAAACCTAATTTTTTTGTTGCTTTAAAAGTTTTTTTCAAATATACACGATCTTAAATTTATGTGCTCTAGAATTTAGTCATATTGCTGACAAGATTTTAGTTTTATTTTTTTAACTTAACTGTGCACAAATTTATTTTACTCGAATATCACTTCACTAGAATCGATTAGACAAAATTTAAGTTAACAAACTATATATAATAAGATGCGGCTCGTCAACTCGAAAAAACTGAAAATTTTTCTCTCGATTCGATTGAATAGTCATCTCTATTTCTCTTACCGATTTAGAGAGAAAGAGTCTAATTTAAAACCTAAGTTATAGTTTGATCTGAATTTTGTAATTTAAGTAGGACCAAATTAAATCCAAACTAGATCTATTCCAAGATTTTCCTGAAAAGTTTTATTCCATATTCTATATAAAAGTATATTGAAGCTGAGGTAAACAATTGTATTTATTCATTGCTTTATCTTATGTTTTATTAATTAATTCATGGTTGCTCTATTTATTAGGGGATAAATTCTTCTTAATAATTAATATAGCCTGCCTACCCAATTTCTTCATCTTCACTGTTCCGGGATTGACCCAAAACATAAATTTAATCCATGATAAGAATGGAATATATAAGTCATATCCTTCTCTTAAAAGATCTTAGAATCTTTCAATGAGTTTCATGATTTTTTAACACTAAAATTAGCATAGAAATATACCAACAATTAGTTAGTCTAGTAAAATGAAGCAATGTCAGGGATTTGAATTATGACGTTGTGAATGAAACAAATTAGGTTAGGAAGGTCGTTCTCATAATGACCTCGACAATATCCGATCTGAATTAATTAGCCAACGAATTGAATACATGTTATAAAAAATTAGCACACGAATATATTTGAAAATCTTTTCAAAAGGAAGTGACTCAATGGTTTTTTTGGTTGATAGTGCATGACTTTAGGGGTGTGTAAAATTTAATTCGACTCGAAAAAAATTGAAAATATTTACTCAATTCAAAATTATAAAATTAACTCGACTAGACTCAAAAAAATTCAAATAAAGTTTGAGTTATAAAAAATCAATTTAGTCACAATTCTTTGCAAATGCTTTCTTTATATAAGTTCTTTGACTTCTTTATACTCTCGTCAATATTTTTCCTCAAAATCTCTTCTTTAGAAAAATAATACTATAAATATATTACATAATTTTAGATGATATTTAATTTATTAATAACATTACAAATCTTACTAACACTTATGAAATAAATATGAATATATATATCATATATGATTATAGAAAGATGTTCAAACTGGAACTAACCAGTACCGTAACATTATAAGTTTTACAATTAAATTGAGACTCGCTAATTAAATTAACTCAAAGTTTTTTTTACTTAATTTGACTCGATCAAATACTCACCCCTGTATGATTTTATATATTTTTGCTCTACAAATTAGGTATTATTTTTTGTTAGGATTTTGTCCCCCAAATCTACTGATAACCTTAACAAAGTAGAAACACTTTATAGTGTCTGAACTTGATAATACTCAACCTTAGAGCCCATAGAGAAAACAATTATGACTTGATGAGAATCTTTTGAATAGAGCAACTAAAGAGAAAGAACATGAAAACGCCATCACATTTGAAAAGAAAATGAGGATATTAATGACTGGAGTGTATTCACAATTTGTAGAATGAAACTAATGAATTAATGTGAGATGGCCAACTGATTTGAAATGTCACACTCAAAGGATTGGAAATGAAAGTTTTCCTTGTTTGTTAGGGCATGTTCAACACCATTATGTAATTGCATCAATTTTCATCTATCCCTCTGAAAATTGAAGAGTGTAATTATATTTAATTCAAAGAAATTTAAAAATTATGATGACTGCTCAAACACACCACAACTGTATAATCATACTCAATTACACCCAAATCCAATTATAAGATAACTTTTGAAATAATGAATTAGAGTTGATAGGAAACTTCATGGCTAAATTCTGATTTTGGTCCTATTATTGTGCTCATATTTAGCATTTAATTCATACACTTCAATTAAACATAATTAGTCTATATGCTTTTATAATACCATAGTTCACTGCAAGGAAATGGTTTTAGTTAGGGGTGTTCATAATCGGATACTCAATTTTCTGGGTACTAAAAGTATCGGTTTATGACCCGACCCATGAACATCGGGTACTTGTAAGTTGGGTACCCAGATTTTCAAGTACTAATAATATCGGTCTGTGACCCTGCTCATGAACATCGGGTACTCGTAAGTCAGGTACCCGCAATTTTAGGTCATAGGGTACCCAGATTAAATTTATACAATTTTTTTACAAATCATACAATTTAAAGTAATTCGAAAGAACAAAATTAAAATTTAGAAGTCTAAAGTACATAATGACATAATCCAAAGATAAAATTTAAAATTCAAAAACAAAGTACAACTATAGATAAATCATAAAAAAGATGCTCATCTTTGTTCCTCATATTCCCTTAAGTAATGAGTTCTAGACCCACTAGGAGCACCTTCTTCCTTCTCCTAGAGTCTCCTTTCTCCTTCTCTCTAGGTAAGAGTAGGAATAGATTTAAGATTTGTCAAAAAAAAAAGAAGATAAATCATAAAATCATATACTCATCATCGACATGTGATATTTGAGAACGAGATTTAAAAATTAATGTAAAATATTCGAGAATAGAATATTTTAAATTTTAACTAAAAAGCCTTAGTAATCGAAAAATAAAAATATAGACAACTGGGTCGGGTACCCATATAATTCAAAATTTGCGGCTTGGCTCCAACCCGTGACCCAAAGAAATTTAATGGGACGGATACCCGATCCTAAAAAAATTTGAAAAAAAAATACCGTTTATTTCTTACGAGATCGACGAGTCAATGGATCAGGTATCTCGAATCGGATAGCACTGTAGTTTTATCAACCAAATTTCGCAATGACATCAAATGTCGCAACAACTTTTGGATGTTGAATTTTTTTATTTTTTATGGTACCAATCCTAAACGGCAAGATTATCGCTGTGAATTTTAAATTTTATATGCAACGGTAAAATAAGTTATTGTATTTTTTATAAATATTAGGATCTCGTTAAAAACTCCTCATTACTTAATTTAAGCCGAGATTAGACGATAAGCAAGGAGGAGGGAAAGAGTTTTCATACGACTTTCATTAATAAAGTAAAACCCATTACAACACAAGCATAATAGTCAATCCCCATAACAATTCGAGGGGTACAGTACCTGAATCAAAATACAGAAGCCACCGATCTCTAAACAGTGGCCTAAAAACTAATACCAGACACAACTTCTGATCGAGAACAACATTTGAATCTATCCAATACCATTCTTTATATCAAAGTTGAGACTCCATCCTAAATTTAAATAATTTTATATGATTGAGTTCCGTCACTAAGTATATTAGGACCTTGTTAAAAACCCCTCCTAAAAATTTGAAATTCCTATATGATTTAGAATTTTTTTGGAATTATTTATTTATTTTTTATTAAAAATCTATTTTCACCCCCTAAATTTTTATAAGTTCGCCCCCTAGAACTTTATAAGTTCGCCCACTAACCTAAATCATGCGTCCGTCAGTGAGTATAATGCATGGGATGAAAACCATAATTTTAAATTTTCCTCCGCATGCTTATAAAGTTAAGCATATTTTGTTAATATTGATGGGAAAACTTTACCTTAAAGTTCATGTTTTCCATAGGTTTTGGAGGCTGTCAATCCCTGTCGGAAGCACCTTGGATGATCCCTCGCGAACCCTTTCGGACCTTATAGCCAAAGCCTTGCGGAGGTTCCGTTGGATCCGATTCTGGTGGTGGTGGGTGGCGGTGAAATACTGAGAGATAGGCTTGAAGACTATGCTACAAGGCTGAGAGAATTGGGGAAGAAGGTTGAATTTGTGGAGTTTGAAGGCCAACAGCATGGTTTTTTCACCGACCATCCCTTCTCTGAAGTAGCAAGTAAAGTAGTACAACGTATAAGAGACTTCATCTTAGAGAACTCCAATTGAAAGCTTACATATATAGGATCTATATTAAAATTTTGACATTGTGTTTTAGTTATTTTTATCTTATTGTGTGATAGTACTTATGAAACAAGGTTTGTTTTCGAGTTCGGATTTAGTGTTTGTTTATGGAGTGTTTTGAACTCATTGTAATCTCTATGTTTATGGTTATTTGCAACAACATAGTATTAGTTGCAAGTGAAGTGTTAGAATTTGTGACTTGAACTCTGTCTTGATCTGGTCCAATTGATGAAAGTATAAAATTAAAGTAAAACTAGGATCAATCGGGGTGAATGAAGTGGACCGAAACGATACATGTTACTTCTTCCGTTAGCCTTCGATTTAAAATGAGAAGTCTAGTTTGTGTACATTTCTTGTTCCACATATTTTTTTAAATCCTATAAATATATATCGCGGTTTAGAGTTTTAGGTGTGCTTTATGCAAAAGTAAAACAAATTGGGATAATGAATTATTAAGATTTAACATATGTTTCATTAGTTACAATGAAACCTTTCATTTTCAGTCCATCTTTGAATGTGACTTGTCAAATTAGTTGGCCTCTCTCATATTAATTCATTAGTTTCATTCACCAATTAGCCGTTTTTCATATGCTTTTCTTGTTGCTCTATTCAAAAGATTCCCATAAACTCATAATTGTTTCCACCATTGTGTGAATTTGAACAGGGATTATGTTTACATGAATTGACTCTTTGAAAACTATTGATGTCTTATTTCTGTAAATTGATCTTGAGGGCTCTCAATAGAGTTGATGGCACCAACATAGTGTAATACAAGTGTTACCATACTCTCCACTAATGGCATGTATATCTAGGTTATGGGTTATCTTTAAAAGAGTCGGGAGACAATCTTAACAAAAAATGATGTTTAATTCGTATTATTTCTCTTCGTCTTAACAAAATCGAGTCACATAAACAAAAAAATAATAATAAGTATTAAATTCTCATGGCTTGTTCTTTTGTTTTCTTTTTTATCTAATCTTAATCTTATTTAGAGAGAGAGGGAAGAGAAAATTCTAGAAGAAGGAATTGAGTATTTTTAGTGGGTCCATAACTCATAACCTAAGGAAAACGAGAGAACCGAGATGAACATTTTGCAGTGAACCGCTAAATGTGCTTGCTCTCATGGCTTGTTCTTTATGCATTGATAAGACCTAAATAATATATAAATTGATGAATGGTTAATACGAAAGCGATAATAAATGACCTATGCACACTCGGATTGGATATGGTCATAACCTCTGTACTTATGGCATTGAATGTTGTTAAATTCTTATAGCCTTAGATACTCATCCCTTATTGCATAAGCGTTCTTCCACATTCTCATTTACTTCTAATGTTAAGCCCTTTGAAGAAAACAAAAAGTCCTTTAGAGATCCAAGTCTGCCTAAAGACGGTCTCCGTCTCTGTTTTTCCGTACAAAGATCATCCGATTTCAAAATTTCTTTTCTGAAAGTCACAGGAATCCATCCGATTCTATCTCACCAGTCAAGTCTACTGACTGAATACAGACCTACTCGTCAGACTAGCACGTTACTAGGCATGAGTTGATCAAGTATAAGTATGACACCTGCCATTAAAGACCATCAGAAACCTTCCTTAAATACCCAAAATAAGACCGACAAGAGAAAGATTCTCTCAGCTCATATGAACTCTCTTTGTTCTCTTAAGCTTAATTACCGTGTAAGGCCATACATCTCCGACCCTCTTTCAATTATTATCTCCGTTTCGAACCACTAATCATTACGGTTTTTCATTTTAAATCAAAAAGAGTGAATCGTCAGAAATGGTTACAGTAATCTCCACCCTAAATTACCAATCAACAAATCCAAAGGATTTCTTTCTTTCTTGTGAGCTTTTCTTTTGCTGCCATTCTTACCGTCACAGTGCGTTTTTCAGGTTCCATCCTTAATCTTTTGGCCTCTTTCAGGTTCAATTCAAAGGTTCGTAGTGATCACCTGCGAGCCTCGTTACAGTAAACTGGTCCTCCATAGGGAAGCAAAACAAAACATCAAGAGCTCAACATATTATAATATTGGATAAGTCTAGAACGAGCGACGACACGTTGTTAAACATCACTAACGTAATATGATTAATTGGCAGGACTATGGATGAAATTGTGATAATGGTTCATGAATAATTTATAAGAAAATATTATAAGAGGAAAAATAAAGATGATTTGTAAATTTTAATTTATAAGAAAATATTATGTAGAAAATAAAGATGATGTGAATTTATTTAATTGGGTAGGGCTATGGATGAGATTGTGAGAATGGTTCATAGAATAATTTTTTTAATTTTATTTTGAAATATGATTAATTGCATGTCGAGCCTTTGACATTTTTAATAATTATCTAAAATTCATTAAAAAAGTAATAATATTCAATGCTATATTGCGTTAGGGGTGATCAATGATTTGAGTCACCCGATCTAGAATTTTCCTTTTGATGTCCAAATATATATTTTTTCCAATTTTAATAACCAAATATTTCAATCTTCGGATACAACTGACCCTGGTAATCCGTCAAGCACAGGCGGATCAAAGGATGAGTTGCCGTGGGATGGTGGTACTGGAGTTATTGATCTAGAACGGACAGATGTTATGCATCTGGATAAGGAAAATGTTGCACCGTGCCAGTGAAGTTGGCTGGTTTTCTTTTAATTTGTTTTAATGATTAATGCTTTTTTCTAGAACTGTCAGGGCGCGGCTATCTCTGAATTTCGTTGTCATTTTCATGATTTTATGAGGCAATACCACCCTCATGTTGTGGCGTTAATGGAACCTTGGGTGAGTGGCGTTCAAGCTAACCGGTTTTGTTAAGCGGTTTGGTTTTTCGAATTCTTTCCGCATTGAAGCACATGGGTTTAGCAAAGAGATTTGGTTGCTTTGGAAGGATACTGTTGTGGTTGAGATTGTAAAGGTCTCCAACCAGTTCATACACAGTCAGGTCAGAAGCGTTGATTCGGATTCTTGGCTTTTTTTTACTGCGGTCTATGCTAGTCCGTCGGCATCTAAGCGTAATTTTCTTTGGAACGCTCTCTTAAATCTTGCTCCTAGTCTGGGCAACCTTGGATATTAGGGGGATTTTAATGCTATTCTTCGCCCGGAGGAGAGACAAGGTGGTGCTTTATCAGCTCTGGGTGTTAGTAAGTTATTTCAAGATTTTGTTTTTGACTCTAGATTGACCGAATCGCCTTTTTCGGGACCACCTTTCACTTGGAATCGTGGGTCGTTACATCAATGCTTGGATCAATGTTTTATGAATGATGGTTGGCAACAAAAATTTCAGGATACACACGTGTTACATCTTGATCAGCTGAGGTCGAATCATTGCCCTTTGCTGGTTCAAATGTACGGTAAAGCACCTCAACCCGGATGCCATATTTGGGCCTCAAGCCCAACCCAAATGCATAAAATTTTGCAATTAGATTTAGCCCAATTCATATTCATTCATAAAATTCATCAAGTTTAAATATTTTAAAGTAGATAAATCGATTTAAAACGCGTTTCATGGGAGATCTATTTAAAATACATAATTAAAAACATTCGACTCATAAGTTAAAATTATAAAATAAGAGTTATAATACAACCATAGGGTCCTACGAATACATAGCCCAATAATCTAAGTATTGTACTCGAACAACAAGTCGATGTTGAGGTCCTACTTCGATGATGCTCCGACAATGCACGCCAACCTACAAACCCGCGAACGGAAAATAACAATTCGAACGATGAGCTAACGGCTCGGTGGACACACTTCCATTCAACCATGCTTCATGCAAATCATAAATAAGAGCATGCAACTAAAGATGATAACATGGCAACAACATCGTATAAAATAGGGCGCTACCTCTAGCCTCCTAATCACGTAGCAACATCAATTAAACATGGGCTTCACATAGCATGTAAATATGATACCATAAAATAGGAGTGAAGCCCGCGACCACTAAGCATCGGGTTCATACACTCTAGGGGTGAGGCTCATGCGACCACTAAGTATCAGGATCGTACACCCATGCTCGGAATCTCTCATCAAGCATCTTCGAATGATGCTCGCATCCACTAAGCATCAAGATCCTACATTCGAAAATCTTCAACCATGGTGTTGCAACACACTCCTTCTCACTGGGTACCCGGATCTCATCAATCAAGGTGAATTAAACAACTATTGCCCTTACGTGGCATACAACCATCATTCAATCCACCAAGGATCCTTATCAATATAACACAACAAGGCACGCAAGGTTTAAGTAAGTTATTACTCGTTATGTTCGTATATGAGGTTAAATTCTCAGTTTCTTAGTTTTACTATTCATTTTATCCCATTAGAGGCCCATTGGGCCTTAGTCCTCGAAATATAGGTCTCCGAACTCAAAACGTAAATTTTGGGTAGATTGGGAGTGTATCGATACCCACTTATGCGATCGATACGGACATGCCTTTAGAAAGGGGTTGACTCAAAACCTCAGATCGATATACGGTGGGTCGTGTACCGATACCCAAAGCGCATCGATACCCATTTTGGCTACTAGAATTTGATGGAACAGGGGTACGATACTCCCTTAGGCGCATCGACACGCCTTTCCAATTTAGCCTAATTTCATCGGTTTTAACACCGGTACCGATTTGCGTTCAACCCGTGATCGGATTTCGAACCCTTAACTCATTTTTTGGAATTCGTAGAACACCCCTCTCGCCCACAAAACCCAAGGTTAAGACCAAAAACCAAGCCTATAAGTTATGTAACCCTCAACCCGGTCCATCCACAAACCGAACGAAGCGAGCTATATTGGGTTGCTAAAACAAACCCAAAATAATTTACTCAAATTAGGTCCATTTTTTATTTTTATCTTGTCTAGATGAAATATTAAGACCTAGGGTGATCATGCTGACAGCAGTTACAAGACTCAACTATAACGGAAAGAGAGCAACACTCAATTGGACAATTAACACCTTAGGGACCAAAATGTAAATCTATAAAATCACAAGGGCTTACTTAAACTTTATAATACTCAACCTTAGAGCCCATAGAGAAAACAATTATGATTTGATGAGAATCTTTTGAATAGAGCAACTAAAGAAAAAAGAACATGAAAACGCCATCACATTTGAAAAAAAAATGAGGATATTGATGAATGGAGTGTATTCACAATTTGTAGAATGAAACTAATGAATTAATGTGAGATGGCCAACTGATTTGAAATGTTACACTCAAAGGATTGAAAATGAAAGATTTCCTTGTTTGTTTCTATCAACAGTTTTACTATCCATATTTTGTTAGGGCATGTTGAACACCATTATGTAATTGCATCAATTTTCATTCATTTCTCTAGAAATTGAAAAGTGTGATTATATTTAATTCAGAGAGATTTAAAAATTACGATAACTGCTTAAACACACCACAATTGTATAATCATACTCAATTACATCCAAATCCAAATATAGGATAGCTTTTGAAATAATGAATTAATGTTGATAGGAAACGTTATGGCTAAATTCTGATTTTGGTCCTATTATTATGCTCATATTTAGCATTTAATTCATACACTTCAATTAAACATAATTAGTCTATATGCTTTTATAATACCATAGTTCACTGCAAGGAAAATGGTTTTAGTTAGGAGTGTTCATAATTGGGTACTCTAATTTTGAGTACCCGAATTTCTGGGCACTAAAAGTATCGATCCATGACCTAACCCGACCCATGAACATCGGGTACTTGTAAGTTGGGTATCCAGATTTTTTAGGTACTAAAATATCGGTCCGTGACCCTGCTCATGAACATCGAGTACTCGTAAGTCGGTACCGCAATTTTGGGTCATAGGGTACCCATATTAAATTTATACATTTTTTTATAAATTATACAATTTAAAGTAATTCGAAAGGAAAAAATTAAAATTTAGAAGTCCAAAATACATAATGACATAATCCAAAGATAAAATTTTTTTTTCAAAAGGGTAGAGTACAATTGAGATTGAAAAAAACAATAAAAACATTGCTCATCTTTGTAAAAAAAACCCTAAATTAAATTAAAGGAAAAAAGAGTGCAAAACGATCAATTTTAATCAAGTTACATTGATGAAATCTCCTAAGAAAGGACTCTCCTCTTGTTCAACCTTCTCTCAAAGGTAATCAAAAGATAAAATTTAAATTTGTCAAAAAAGTACAACTAAAGATAAATCATAAAATCATATACTCATCATCGACATGTGATATTTGAGATCGAAATTTAAAAATTAATGTAAAATATTCGAGAATAAAATATTTTAATTTTAACTAAAAACCTTAGTAATCGAAAAAAAAAAAAAGATAAATAATTAGGTCGGGTACCCATATAATTCAAAATTTGCGGCTCAGATCCAACACGTGACCCAAAGAAATTTAATGGGACGGATACCAGATCCAAAAAAATTTTAAAAAAATACCGTTTATTTCTTACGAGACGACGAATCAATGAATCAGTATCTCAAATCGGATAACTGTTTTTATCAACCAAATTTCGCAATGACATCAAATGTCGCAACAACTTTTGGATGTTGAATTTTTTTATTTTTATGGTACCAATCCTAAACGGCAAGATTATCGCTGTGAATTTTAAATTTTATATGCAACGGTAAAATAAGTTATTGTTTTTTTTTTATAAATATTAGGATCTTGTTAAAAAACTCCTCATTACTTAATTTAGCTTAAATTGAGATTAGACGATAAGCAGAGGAGGAAAAAGAGTTTTCCATACGACTTTCATTAATAAAGTAAAACCCATTACAACACAAGCATAATAGTCAATCCCCATAACAATTGAAGGGTACAGTACCTGAATCAAAATACAGAAGCCACCGATCTCTAAACAGTGGCCTAAAAACTAATACCAGACACAACTTCTGATCGAGAACAACATTTGAATCTATCCAATACCATTCTTTATATCAAAGTTGAGACTCCATCCTAAATTTAAATAATTTTATATGATTGAGTTCCGTCACTAAGTATATTAGGACCTTGTTAAAAACCCCTCCTAAAAATTTGAAATTCCTATATGATTTAGAATTTTTTTGGAATTATTTATTTATTTTTTATTAAAAATCTATTTTCACCCCCTAAATTTTTATAAGTTCGCCCCCTAGAACTTTATAAGTTCGCCCACTAACCTAAATCATGCGTCCGTCAGTGAGTATAATGCATGGGATGAAAACCATAATTTTAAATTTTCCTCCGCATGCTTATAAAGTTAAGCATATTTTGTTAATATTGATGGGAAAACTTTACCTTAAAGTTCATGTTTTCCATAGGTTTTGGAGGCTGTCAATCCCTGTCGGAAGCACCTTGGATGATCCCTCGGCGAACCCTTTCGGACCTTATAGCCAAAGCCTTGCGGAGGTTCCGTTGGATCCGATTCTGGTGGTGGTGGGTGGCGGTGAAATACTGAGAGATAGGCTTGAAGACTATGCTACAAGGCTGAGAGAATTGGGGAAGAAGGTTGAATTTGTGGAGTTTGAAGGCCAACAGCATGGTTTTTTCACCGACCATCCCTTCTCTGAAGTAGCAAGTAAAGTAGTACAACGTATAAGAGACTTCATCTTAGAGAACTCCAATTGAAAGCTTACATATATAGGATCTATATTAAAATTTTGACATTGTGTTTTAGTTATTTTTATCTTATTGTGTGATAGTACTTATGAAACAAGGTTTGTTTTCGAGTTCGGATTTAGTGTTTGTTTATGGAGTGTTTTGAACTCATTGTAATCTCTATGTTTATGGTTATTTGCAACAACATAGTATTAGTTGCAAGTGAAGTGTTAGAATTTGTGACTTGAACTCTGTCTTGATCTGGTCCAATTGATGAAAGTATAAAATTAAAGTAAAACTAGGATCAATCGGGGTGAATGAAGTGGACCGAAACGATACATGTTACTTCTTCCGTTAGCCTTCGATTTAAAATGAGAAGTCTAGTTTGTGTACATTTCTTGTTCCACATATTTTTTTAAATCCTATAAATATATATCGCGGTTTAGAGTTTTAGGTGTGCTTTATGCAAAAGTAAAACAAATTGGGATAATGAATTATTAAGATTTAACATATGTTTCATTAGTTACAATGAAACCTTTCATTTTCAGTCCATCTTTGAATGTGACTTGTCAAATTAGTTGGCCTCTCTCATATTAATTCATTAGTTTCATTCACCAATTAGCCGTTTTTCATATGCTTTTCTTGTTGCTCTATTCAAAAGATTCCCATAAACTCATAATTGTTTCCACCATTGTGTGAATTTGAACAGGGATTATGTTTACATGAATTGACTCTTTGAAAACTATTGATGTCTTATTTCTGTAAATTGATCTTGAGGGCTCTCAATAGAGTTGATGGCACCAACATAGTGTAATACAAGTGTTACCATACTCTCCACTAATGGCATGTATATCTAGGTTATGGGTTATCTTTAAAAGAGTCGGGAGACAATCTTAACAAAAAAATGATGTTTAATTCGTATTATTTCTCTTCGTCTTAACAAAATCGAGTCACATAAACAAAAAAATAATAATAAGTATTAAATTCTCATGGCTTGTTCTTTTGTTTTCTTTTTTTATCTAATCTTAATCTTATTTAGAGGAGAGGGGAAGAGAAAATTCTAGAAGAAGGAATTGAGTATTTTTAGTGGGTCCATAACTCATAACCTAAGGAAAACGAGAGAACCGAGATGAACAGCTTGGCGAACCGGCTAAATGTGCTTGCTCTCATGGCTTGTTCTTTATGCATTGATAAGACCTAAATAATATATAAATTGATGAATGGTTAATACGAAAGCGATAATAAATGACCTATGCACACTCGGATTGGATATGGTCATAACCTCTGTACTTATGGCATTGAATGTTGTTAAATTCTTATAGCCTTAGATACTCATCCCTTATTGCATAAGCGTTCTTCCACATTCTCATTTACTTCTAATGTTAAGCCCTTTGAAGAAAACAAAAAGTCCTTTAGAGATCCAAGTCTGCCTAAAGACGGTCTCCGTCTCTGTTTTTCCGTACAAAGATCATCCGATTTCAAAATTTCTTTTCTGAAAGTCACAGGAATCCATCCGGATTCTATCTCACCAGTCAAGTCTACTGACTGAATACAGACCTACTCGTCAGACTAGCACGTTACTAGGCATGAGTTGATCAAGTATAAGTATGACACCTGCCATTAAAGACCATCAGAAACCTTCCTTAAATACCCAAAATAAGACCGACAAGAGAAAGATTCTCTCAGCTCATATGAACTCTCTTTGTTCTCTTAAGCTTAATTACCGTGTAAGGCCATACATCTCCGACCCTCTTTCAATTATTATCTCCGTTTCGAACCACTAATCATTACGGTTTTTCATTTTAAATCAAAAAGAGTGAATCGTCAGAAATGGTTACAGTAATCTCCACCCTAAATTACCAATCAACAAATCCAAAGGATTTCTTTCTTTCTTGTGAGCTTTTCTTTTGCTGCCATTCTTACCGTCACAGTGCGTTTTTCAGGTTCCATCCTTAATCTTTTGGCCTCTTTCAGGTTCAATTCAAAGGTTCGTAGTGATCACCTGCGAGCCTCGTTACAGTAAACTGGTCCTCCATAGGGAAGCAAAACAAAACATCAAGAGCTCAACATATTATAATATTGGATAAGTCTAGAACGAGCGACGCACACGGTTAAACATCACTAACGTAATATGATTAATTGGCAGGACTATGGATGAAATTGTGATAATGGTTCATGAATAATTTATAAGAAAATATTATAAGAGGAAAAATAAAGATGATTTGTAAATTTTAATTTATAAGAAAATATTATGTAGAAAATAAAGATGATGTGAATTTATTTAATTGGGTAGGGCTATGGATGAGATTGTGAGAATGGTTCATAGAATAATTTTTTTAATTTTATTTTGAAATATGATTAATTGCATGTCGAGCCTTTGACATTTTTAATAATTATCTAAAATTCATTAAAAAAAGTAATAATATTCAATGCTATATTGCGTTAGGGGTGATCAATGATTTGAGTCACCCGATCTAGAATTTTCCTTTTTGATGTCCAAATATATATTTTTTTCCAATTTTAATAACCAAATATTTCAATCTTCGGATACAACTGACCCTGGTAATCCGTCAAGCACAGGCGGATCAAAGGATGAGTTGCCGTGGGATGGTGGTACTGGAGTTATTGATCTAGAACGGACAGATGTTATGCATCTGGATAAGGAAAATGTTGCACCGTGCCAGTGAAGTTGGCTGGTTTTCTTTTAATTTGTTTTAATGATTAATGCTTTTTTCTAGAACTGTCAGGGCGCGGCTATCTCTGAATTTCGTTGTCATTTTCATGATTTTATGAGGCAATACCACCCTCATGTTGTGGCGTTAATGGAACCTTGGGTGAGTGGCGTTCAAGCTAACCGGTTTTGTTAAGCGGTTTGGTTTTCGAATTCTTTCCGCATTGAAGCACATGGGTTTAGCAAAGAGATTTGGTTGCTTTGGAAGGATACTGTTGTGGTTGAGATTGTAAAGGTCTCCAACCAGTTCATACACAGTCAGGTCAGAAGCGTTGATTCGGATTCTTGGCTTTTTTTTACTGCGGTCTATGCTAGTCCGTCGGCATCTAAGCGTAATTTTCTTTGGAACGCTCTCTTAAATCTTGCTCCTAGTCTGGGCAACCTTGGATATTAGGGGGATTTTAATGCTATTCTTCGCCCGGAGGAGAGACAAGGTGGTGCTTTATCAGCTCTGGGTGTTAGTAAGTTATTTCAAGATTTTGTTTTTGACTCTAGATTGACCGAATCGCCTTTTTCGGGACCACCTTTCACTTGGAATCGTGGGTCGTTACATCAATGCTTGGATCAATGTTTTATGAATGATGGTTGGCAACAAAAATTTCAGGATACACACGTGTTACATCTTGATCAGCTGAGGTCGAATCATTGCCCTTTGCTGGTTCAAATGTACGGTGTAGCACCCTCAACCCGGATGCCATATTTGGGCCTCAAGCCCAACCCAAATGCATAAAATTTTGCAATTAGATTTAGCCCAATTCATATTCATTCATAAAATTCATCAAGTTTAAATATTTTAAAGTAGATAAATCGATTTAAAACGTTTCATGGGAGATCTATTTAAAATACATAATTAAAAACATTCGACTCATAAGTTAAAATTATAAAATAAGAGTTATAATACAACCATAGGGTCCTACGAATACATAGCCCAATAATCTAAGTATTGTACTCGAACAACAAGTCGATGTTGAGGTCCTACTTCGATGATGCTCCGACAATGCACGCCAACCTACAAACCTGCGAACGGAAAATAACAATTCCGAACGATGAGCTAACGAAGCTCAGTGGACACACTTCCATTCAACCATGCTTCATGCAAATCATAAATAAGAGCATGCAACTAAAGATGATAACATGGCAACAACATCGTATAAAATAGGGCGCTACCTCTAGCCTCCTAATCACGTAGCAACATCAATTAAACATGGGCTTCACATAGCATGTAAATATGATACCATAAAATAGGAGTGAAGCCCGCGACCACTAAGCATCGGGTTCATACACTCTAGGGGTGAGGCTCGCGACCACTAAGTATCAGGATCGTACACCCATGCTCGGAATCTCTCATCAAGCATCTTCGAATGATGCTCGCATCCACTAAGCATCAAGATCCTACATTCGAAAATCTTCAACCATGGTGTTGCAACACACTCCTTCTCACTGGGTACCCGGATCTCATCAATCAAGGTGAATTAAACAACTATTGCCCTTACGTGGCATACAACCATCATTCAATCCACCAAGGATCCTTATCAATATAACACAACAAGGCACGCAAGGTTTAAGTAAGTTATTACTCGTTATGTTCGTATATGAGGTTAAATTCTCAGTTTCTTAGTTTTACTATTCATTTTATCCCATTAGAGGCCCATTGGGCCTTAGTCCTCGAAATATAGGTCTCCCGAACTCAAAACGTAAATTTTGGGTAGATTGGGAGTGTATCGATACCCACTTATGCGTATCGATACCAGACATGCCTTTAGAAAGGGGTTGACTCAAAACCTCGTACTGATATACGGGGTCGTGTACCGATACCCAAAGCGTACCGATACCCATTTTGGCTACTAGAATTTGATGGAACAGGGGTACTGATACTCCCCTTAGGCGTACTGATACGCCTTTCCAATTTAGCCTAATTTCATCGGTTTTAACACCGGTACCGATTTGCGTTCAACCCGTATCGGTACTCGAACCCAGAACTCATTTTTTGGAATTCGTAGAACACCCCTCTCGCCCACAAAACCCAAGGTTAAGACCAAAAACCAAGCCTATAAGTTATGTAACCCCCTCAACCCGGTCCATCCGTCAAACCGAACCGAGCGAGCTATATTGGGTTGCTAAAACAAACCCAAAATAATTTACTCAAATTAGGTCCATTTTTTATTTTTATCTTGTCTAGATGAAATATTAAGACCTAGGGTGATCATGCTGACAGCAGTTACAAGACTCAACTATAACGGAAAGAGAGCAACACTCAATTGGACAATTAACACCTTAGGGACCAAAATGTAAATCTATAAAATCACAAGGGCTTACTTAAACTTTATAATACTCAACCTTAGAGCCCATAGAGAAAACAATTATGATTTGATGAGAATCTTTTGAATAGAGCAACTAAAGAAAAAAGAACATGAAAACGCCATCACATTTGAAAAAAAAATGAGGATATTGATGAATGGAGTGTATTCACAATTTGTAGAATGAAACTAATGAATTAATGTGAGATGGCCAACTGATTTGAAATGTTACACTCAAAGGATTGAAAATGAAAGATTTCCTTGTTTGTTTCTATCAACATTCTTACACTTTACTATCCATATTTTGTTAGGGCATGTTGAACACCATTATGTAATTGCATCAATTTTCATTCATTTCTCTAGAAATTGAAAAGTGTGATTATATTTAATTCAGAGAGATTTAAAAATTACGATAACTGCTTAAACACACCACAATTGTATAATCATACTCAATTACATCCAAATCCAAATATAGGATAGCTTTTGAAATAATGAATTAATGTTGATAGGAAACGTTATGGCTAAATTCTGATTTTGGTCCTATTATTATGCTCATATTTAGCATTTAATTCATACACTTCAATTAAACATAATTAGTCTATATGCTTTTATAATACCATAGTTCACTGCAAGGAAAATGGTTTTAGTTAGGAGTGTTCATAATTGGGTACTCTAATTTTGAGTACCCGAATTTCTGGGCACTAAAAGTATCGATCCATGACCTAACCCGACCCATGAACATCGGGTACTCGTAAGTTGGGTATCCAGATTTTTTAGGTACTAAAATATCGGTCCGTGACCCGGCTCATGAACATCGAGTACCCGTAAGTCAGGTACCTGCAATTTTGGGTCATAGGGTACCCATATTAAATTTATACATTTTTTTTATAAATTATACAATTTAAAGTAACTCGAAAGGAAAAAATTAAAATTTAGAAGCCCAAAATACATAATGACATAATCGAAACATAATTTTTTTTGAAAGGGTAGATATGTTATTGAGATTGCAAAAACAAACAACAAGGAACATTGATACGCGCCTCGTTAAAAAAAACCCCTAAATTAAATTAAAGGAAAAAGAGTGCAAAACGTATCAATTTTAATCAAGTTACATTGATGAAATAAGCAACCTGGCTAAGAAAGGACTATAAGTCTTGTTCAACACAGCAGAAATCCAAATTACATAATCAAAAGATAAAATTTAAAATTCCAAAAAAAGTACAACTAAAGATAAATCATAAGATCATATACTCATCATCGACATGTGATATTTGAGATCGAAATTTAGAAATTAGTGTAAAATATTCGTGAATAAAATATTTTAATTGTTAACTAAAAAACCTTAGTAATCGAAAAATAAAAAAATAAAGATAAATAATTAGGTCGGGTGCCCATATAATTCAAAATTTGCGGCTCAGATCCAACACGTGACCCAAAGAAGTTTAATGGGACGGATACCAGATCCAAAAAACTGTTAAAAAAAATACATGTTTATTTCTTACCGAATCAATGAATCAGTATCTCAAATCGGATAATTTTGAGCAACCAAATTTCGCAATGACATCAAATGTCGCAAGAACTTTTGGATGTTCAATTTTTTATTTTTAGGGTACCAATCCTAAACGACAAGATTATCGCTGTGAACTTTAAATTTTATATGCAACGGTAAAACAAGTTATTGTTTTTTTTATATATAATTATTAGGCCTTGTTAAAAAAAACTCTTATTACTTATTTAAGCTTAAATTGAGACTTAGACGATAAATAAGAGAAGGGCAAAAAAAGAGTGTCCATACGACTTTTATTAATAAAATAAAACTCATTACAACATAGGCATAATAGTCGATCCTCGTAACAAACTGAAGGGTACAGTACCGGAATCAAAATACAGAAGCCATCACTCTCTAAACAGTGGCCTAAAAACTAATACCAGGCACAACTTCTGATCGAGAACAACATTTGAATCTATCCAATACCATCCTTAGCCAGATTATCAGCTTCAATGTTGAGATGTCTTGGGACAAAACGAACAAGGTAACCATTACTCCTGATGTAATAATATTAACCGTGGCTTAAAAATATTGTAACGTAATTTATTTATTATTAATCTCAACATTAAAGCCTTCCTTGGTTGGGTGGAAAAGTGGAAGGGAAGAAAGAGGGAAGAGAAAATTAGAAAGAAAATAAATTTAATGGTTACTTGATAGATTGGAAAATTGAAAGGAAAGAAAATAGGAGGGGATGTAGTTTTCCTTGCTCCTATACAAATAATTTTCTCTCCGAAATTGGATGGAAAATAAGAAAGAAAAGTGAAAGCTATCGTACTTCAATAATAAAATTATCAAATTATATTTAAAATAGTTTCATCCAATATTTTTATTATAATTTTATTTATATTCAATTTAGTCCCTAAAAATTTTATTTAATCTAAAATTTACCATTATTTGTTTTAAATTTTATTATTAAAGTCAATATTATTAATATAATAATATTTTGTTTAGTTTAGCCCATAAAATATTTATTTAATCTAAAATTGACCCGTATTTTTTTTCTAATTTTTATAATTTTATCTAATATTTTTACCATGGTTCTATTTTTGTTTATTTTAATCTCTCAAATTTTATTTAATTTGGAATTGAACTCTATTTATTTCTATTTTATAATTTAATCCAATACCTTATCATTGTAATGTTTCAGTCACTAATTTTATAATTGTAATTAAGGACTCGTTTTAGCTTGGATTAACCTGAAACTAAATTTTTAACTTAAAATACAACTTATGAATTATTTATATTTTAGTCTCTAAACCTCGATTTGGTTAAATTTACTTCGATTTGAAATTCTTTTTATTAGCAAAACAAAGGTATAAGATGTTTCTACATATATTAAACTTGTATTTAAGTTTTGAATGTTTTTTGGGTTTAAATCTTGTAAAATTACCAAAATGTATTTTTGTTAAATCGTTTATTTTTCTGAAGTTTTTAAAGGTTTATCTTCTCGGGTGACTTTAGTTAATTGTTTCCTCTTTATGTTCATGTTGGTTGTTTACTTTCATGTAATCGAATATGTTTGCTTTTTAAAATTTGTTTTAGGCCGACAAATGGGCCATTTGTAGCATTCAATACTCGGGTTGGATTCGTTTGTACCAGGTATTGGGTGTTGAATTGATAGTGAAACTCTCGAGATTAAATTATAAAAATATTAGACTAAATTATAAAAATTAGAAATAAATAGAGGTCAATTTCAGATTAAATAAAAAAATTATGGACTAAACTGGACAAAAATAAAACCGTATTAAAAATATGGGACTCAATTATGAAAAATAAAAAATACATATAGGTCAATTTTGAATTAAAAAATTTAGGGATTAAATTGAACAAAAATAAAACTATATTAAAAATATTAGATTAAATTATAATCAAATATGAGTCAATTTTAGATGAAATAAAATTTTTAGAGACTAAATTGAATAAAAATAATCATATTAAAAACATTCGACTAAATTATAAAAATTTAAAATAAATTATAATTTTTAAAACTTAATTTTGATTCCTCTCACTTTTTTATTGTACCAACCAAGCACACGATAAAAAATATATATATTTTTCATCATTCTATTTTTCCATCACTTCAATTTTTTATCTTTTCAATTTTCTTTCTTCGCTACCAAGTAAGCCTAAATGTTATTGTGTAAGACTGCAACATTTACAACGACAATTAAATGTCATTGTTGAATTTAATTTTATAAGTACTAATCCCACATCGACAATACAAGAAGATAATGAACTCTAGAAGATGTATAAATATCTGTCAACATTTTGAAACATTTTCAGCATTGTTAAATGTCATTTTTCTCTAAGATTACGAGTTTTAACGAGACTTTATTATTTTTTAAAAAAATATTTTTTTATATTATTGGTCCTTTAAATTTAATAATTTTATATGGCCGAGTTCCCCCGCTAAATATAATGCATGGGATGTACACCATAATTTTAAATTTTCCTCCGCATGCTTATAAAGTTAAGCATATTTTGTTAATATTGATGGGAAAACTTTACCTTAAAGTTCCTGTTTTCCATAGGTTTTGGAGGCTGTCAATCCCTGTAGGAAGCACCTTAGAGGATCCCTCTGCGAACCCTTTCGGACCTTATAGCCAAAGCCTTGCAGCAGTGCCGTTGGATCCGATTCTGGTGGTGGCGGTGAAATACTGAGAGATAGGCTTGAAGACTATGCTACAAGGCTGAGAATCGGGGAAGAAGGTTGAATTTGTGGGGTTTGAAGGCCAACAATAAGGTTTTTTCACCGACCATCCCTTCTCTGAAGTGGCAGGTAAAGTAATACAACGTATAGCAGACTTCATCTTAGAGAACTCCAATTGAAAGCTTACATATATAGGATTTGTATTAAAATTTTGACATTAATTTTTATCTTATTATGTGATACTACTTATGAAACAAGGTTTGTTTCGAGTTCGGGTTTAATGGGAGTGTTTTGAGCTCATTGTAACCTCTATGTTTATGGCTAATTTCTTGCATCTGCATTGTAGACGACTGAGCTTGTACCACATATTAAGTATTGTTTGTTACGTGTATGAATTAACTTGCATTAATTATGGTTTTTTTTACAAAGTTGCATTAATTATGGTTTTTCACTTATAAATATCTAAAAAGTGATATCGTAGTTATGATCCGAGACTCATGGTGATGCGACCATGAGTGGTTATTCAGCTTTAACTTTTATGGAATTTGTTGGTGTGAAGTTAGTTTAGGGTATTGTAGATATATACGAGGAGCTTGCAACAACATAGTATTAATTGCAAGTGGAGCATTAGAATTTGTGACTTGAATTTCGTCTTGATCTCTTCAATTGATAAAGGTTTAAAATTAAAGTAAAACTAGGGAAACAATACATGTTACTTCTTCCGTTAGCTTTTGATTTAAACAGGGGCGAAACTAAAAATTTATAAAGGGGACCATTATATATTTAAAATTTTAAGAGGGCTATAATAAAATTTTAAAAAGATTGAAGGGGTTATAGAATTAATTTTATTTTTCTTAAAAAATTATTTTATTAGGGGCCCACGCCTCCCAAACCCCGCCACCTATTTAAAGTAAGAAATCTAGTTTGAGTAAATTTCTTGTTCCACGTGTTTTTTTATAATCCTATACATATGTAATGCGGTTTAGAGTTTTAGGTGGGTTATATGCAAAAGTAAAATAGATTCGAATAATGAATAATATGTTTTTTTAATAAAAATAATGAATAATATGTTATATGCAAAAGTAAAACAGATTCGAATAATGAATACTTAAGATTTAATATACTCATTTGTTACGTTCACCCTACTATGGTAGTAATTAAAAATGTGCAGATTTCCAAATCCAAACCATCCCTATATTTCTGGATTTTTGCTTCTTAAAACCTTACATCAGATACGTGAAGACCTTCTAGCAAACATAGTATTAATATAATTGTTGATCACCTAAGCAAGCAACACCTTTTGACGGTGATTTTGAGCTGTTTAGAGGGTAAAAATGCGAGATTTCGGTCAAGTGCTTTGAGGTTTAGTCTGACTTCTAGAGAGCATGCCCTCACTTGGGTGCATAGTTTCCTATAAGGGGCTGGATGAGGTGAAGGCACGTGTCAATCGAGGAAGACAAGTGTTTCGATGAATTGTCGTGGCTCGGATGTCGATGTGGATCACGTGCATCGTCACGTGGTCTGGGGTAGCATTTACAATGGGTCATAATTGGTTGCTCGCATGGTCGTGGTCTGCTAGTACGTTCGTAGGGGGTTATAATTGGGTGTTCGCATGGTTGTGGTTCACTGGTACTAACAATTTCCCCACAGACGAGGGAAGGTTATAAAACGACATTCGCAAGCCTGGGAACTCAAACGAGCTTTCTAGGAAAAGTTGGGTTTCCTTTGCAATGAAGTCTTGGCCCCCAATGATGAGAAAAGTACAAAGTTTAAATTATAAAATTCAAATTATAAATTATGAAATTCGAATTCATAGGAAGCGGATTATTACTTAGCATATTTTGTGTATGCTTGTTCCCTTGTGGTTACTTTTAGGAGCAATACATAGTATTTATTAATGTTCGTTGTAGGGCTTATAACGTAGGCCTGGTAACAAACTACATTATATGTATTTGTGTAGTTTTGTGGGTGAATAGTCATTCACCAGATTTCTCGTGCGTCGTGTTTATTGGTCTTTTTGGCGGTGTGGCAATTTTATAGCAATGAGTAGTTGTTTCGTTGTCCTCGTGATTAGGCGATATAAGACAGTCTGTAATGAGAGAGAAAAATTTGAATGGTTATAACATGTGCATGCTCTCACCCGTGCATTTATTGATTGGAAGTTTTAATGTTGCGTGGTTTAGGCGTCTGTTCAGGATTTGAAAATCTCGAAATTAATTGTCTGTCTCGGCAATTTTCAAGATTTGAATTTCAATCGTTAGGTCTTGATACTGATAATTTTTTCTTATAAATAGTACTCCTTTGGGTCCGAATTTTCATAATCCAATAACTGAGTGGTTTATTCTTTTCTTTGCGGTTTTTTTGTCTTTACAATTTTATATGTGCTAGTTGGAAGAATTTATTTATGGCAATGACTGATATACGCAGGCTGCGTTTTATAGATCATGGGTGAATGTTGGTTTTTTATCTAGGTTGCTTATGTCGACAAACAATGGTATTTAGAAGGCTGTGATTAGCCATTTGTAGAAATGAACGTCAACAAATAGAGTGTTTGGAAAACCTTGCTCTCAAGATTTTTCAAATACTATTGTTTGTGACTACATCGGGAGGCGGTCATTGCTAAGCAAATTATCGAAGATATTGATGTGTGTTTGGACTTGGCCGTCTTTTATGTATATCATCAAGGTGGTTGTTCACTCATCAATCCTTTGCAGAGGTGACGCCGGGCCGTGACAGCAAACAATAATTCATAAAATAAGTCGCAGGGCTGAATTATAGGTGGTGCTTTTGTTTGTATTTCTTAGAAACTGGTGTAGACTCATTGTTTGTCAGCAAGTCCGCAAGATTTGTTGTTCCATCTTGTGCTTTGTGATTATTAACATTTTTCATTTGTACCGACTGAATACGCTTATTTGTGTAATTGAAACCAAGTTTGTTGTGGAGTGTTATGAGATTTTCTCTTTATTGAGAGTCTAAATTTGGCATTTTGTTTCCTTGTTGGCTTCTATTTTGTTAGAGTAAAAATTCTAAATAGCCTTTGATTTTGTAGACATTCTTCTTCGAGAGCGACATCGCTATTTGAGAAGGAGCATCGCATTTTTCTAAGAATATCAAATGCTTATACAATTATTTATGCACCCTTATTTGAGAGTGGCAGTCGTTAAGCGAATGAGGTCAAGCACGTTTTTTTTTTGTTGGAAGCGGCATGCGCTTGTATGATGTATAGTCTTATACCCTACTTTCGTCGTTCCCTTGTGGCTTTATTACCCGCTTAGAAGCATTCACATGCCGAGTTTGCGTAGTGGAGGTTCGCTGGGTCTGACACTTACCCCCAAATGAGGAAGGGTTATAAAGTGACCCTTGAACTATGGGTGATTTTATTAGCCTTGAAGTGACAAGCGAGTGTGCTCGTCAGTGTTTTGATAATAGTTTGTAGGGAATAAATTATTGCTTAGTATATTTTTGTCCCCTGTATTTCATATTTTAGATTCGTTAGCAACTTTGCTAACTTGGAACGATTTCGTTAGTTTATAGCGAGTATATATATTTCTTCATATTACTAGCTTGAAGCGATATGATAGTTTATTATAAGCGACTTCGCTAACTTGGAATGGCTTTTTTATTCTTTGATTTTGTGTAGATGTCGGAAGTAATATTTTCTTGTATTTTGATGATATAGTTACCTTGACCTTAGATAATATGGATATTTTCTTGGAAACAGAGATCGTTAAGGGCTCATAGATTCGGATTGCTCGCTCGCTTTTTAGATTATCCCTTATTTTCTATTTTACATAAATGTTTGAAGTAATTTTATCTTGTATCGGAATGACATATTGTCTTTTTTGGGGGGAATAAATTATAAAGTTCGAACTATGCTTATACTCTGGTATTCACATTGTGCTTCTTTTCCTTTAAAAATGGCGATACATAAATATACACTTCTGATATTTGCAAACCTTGTAAGAAAAATAGGTAACGAACGCTTGCCCCTTTTGAAAATAGTTCACAAGAGAGTTCGATTTACGTCGTTTCTCATGGAACGACATCACTTTCTCAGAGCAAATTATATACTTGCGTAGTTACCTTAATGTTGGGAGGATTCTTGCCCCCTAGGTGAGATGACTTTGATCGCTATAGAATTAATCACACATTTATTATCTTATCATGTCGTTTTACTATGCACACTTGCTTTGGAAGTGGCTAGCGAACCTTTTCTTTGTTGTATTCACATGTAGATTCATTCGCATGGAAATTTCATGTAATGATTTCCTAGAAACTTGCATAGATATTCGCATGTAGTCTATTTTGTTACCCCTTGACCCGGTCTAGCCGCCAAAACCGAATCAAGAAAGTCACATTAGATTTGCCGAAGAAAACTTGAACTAAACCACCTAAACCGGTCCATATTTTATTTTCTTATTTTATCTTGTCTAAATGCTTTATTAACCCTAAGGTGTGACAAGCAATAGCGGAAGTCAAACCAAGCATACGGTAGCAAGATTTAACGCTTTAAAGACCAAAATTTAATTTCTTATAAACAGAGGGTCAATTTGTAAATTGATGTTACTAGCCTTTAATTAAGTTCATTATAAGCACGTGTGTGAAATTGCATCAAGATTGGATCACAAATTCATCATAAATCAATATTTCATAAAACAATGACCAATTCGTAAAGAATCTAAAATACAACATGAAATAACAAAAATTAACTAAGCTCGTATCGATGCAGGATTCTATCGTGTTGGTACGATTCAACGTAATAAACCTGTATCGGTATGTTTGTACACGTATCGATCCCCATAGCAAAAATTAGAATAGGGGATTTCAATGGCCAAAATTCATATCGATACGATACCTCACGTACCGATCCCAGTATAAAATTTCTCAAAGGCGTACCGATACGACAGCTACCTGTACCGGTACCCCTTTGTTATTTTTCCCTAATTTGAGCCATACCAGACCCCGCGTACCGGTCTATGAGAACTCGTATAGGTATCACTAGCCCTGTAATGATCTATTGACCAAACATATGACACATAGGCTCAACCAAACATGCTTCAATCAACATACTAACATCATACCATCAAAACATTATCAAGATACTACTTAGACATGGAAGCATAGGCATCATGGAAACAAATGTAAACATTAAGGTAGACCTATAGGCATGATTTCTACCCAAGCATGCATAAGCTTCCCCAAGCCCTCAATCAAATCATAAACCAACATACAAGTCCAAAATACCAAATAGAATATGCCCAAAACATAGAGTAACCAAAATAGCCCTCCCAATTACAACTTGGTCACATTTCCCTTATTACTACAAATTCATTTATAAAATCATACTTGAAATAGTTCAACTCTTGGATTCCCTCTTGCTTGCTCTCTAGCCTGAATGCTTACTTATCTGCATTGATGAGAAAAGAGAGTGTAAGCACATAATGCTTAGTGAGGGATACCCAAAAACACTCATCAATGCATTTAAAAATCATTTACTTTAAACCAAGTAATGAACTTCATGCCAAACGTCTCATGCTTCTTTTATCTTTCCAAAACATGCATATTAAACTATATGCTAAACATGTATCATGGATCTCAAGCATAATCCCATATACAAACCTCAATTTAAGCCTCCACATGCTTATTCTTCCAATAGCAAATCTTAAAGAGCATAACATGTATAAAACACATTATACAAAACATAATCCATTTATCATGATACTTATTTCATATATTGGCATTAAAGTGACCCAAAACCAAACCTTTCCATTTGTAAAAACACATCGGATACACGGATTTCATAAGTGGTTTCTTAGACCACTTAAACATACATCCCTAACTGGAGCAAACGACACAAATAACTCATCAACGATTATGATGTAATAATATCTACAATGGGAGCAAAACGGCACAATTAACCCCTTTACCATTGTGATATGCAATCCATCAGCAAGAGAATACGGCACAATTAACCCCTCGACAGCTGCAATACTCATGGTGGAGAAAACAGTACAATCACAACCCCTCGACACACATGAGGTGACTTATTATAGTGCACTTTAAACCCTATGGCATGCCAACTATATCCGATAACATTTAACCATTGCCACTTGCCAATATATTCCATATTAAACATGTTACCTCACTGTTTTTCATATGCATTATTCAAACCAATTTTCAATGCAATAAACCATGTATTCAAACATCCTCAAAACTTTTTTACAAATCATTTACCAAACTCATGTATCATCAACATATGATTATTTGCAACATATTTCATTGCTAAAACATGCATATAATAGTAGGTAACAAAATCTCAATCATGTGCATGAGAATTTAATTTGCCAAACCAAAATTGAGAGCAAAAAGTCTAATACTTACTTCCGAGATTAGACAAGCATTTCACGCTTAATCTAAACCCCAAAAGTCACTTTCAAACTTTTATTAAGCTGTAAATCTCATTTTCACTCACCGTCAACACAAAGCTTCACTTGTCGATGTGAAATCAACCACTATTAACATCTAAGAACATACACATCCTCACCTTATACCTCTAGCAAACTCAAAACATCACAAACACTTCATAAACTAACTAATAACAACCAAAATAATTAGCAATTCAACTAGTTTTGGGATTCCATTTATAAGTCTCATCACATATCATCAAAATATACTTTAAATATGACCTAAACCAATCAAGATCACAACAACTGAGATTCATAACAAAACTTAATTAATTTTTTAACAAAATCAACATTAAACCATTAAATATTGATTTAATCATCAAAACATATAAAAAATCAATTTATTAAGAACTTGGGAATTTCAGTAAAGAACCTTTTATTAGAGGAGAAAAACAAAAATCACCTCTAAATGTAGACTCCTTCCTTAATTGGCTTAATTTTGAAAAAATCTCCAAAGTAGAAGTAAAAGATCCAATGTAGATACAAAGAAATCAATTGTTAAAATCAAAAGTAGGATTAAAATGGTTGATTCTGAGATTTTTAGAAAAGAAAAGGTTGTTTGGTTTCTGGGAATTTGAGGGAAAAAGATTGGAGAAAGAGTAGTTACGTAAGAAAATGTTTTTTAGTTAATCAAAACAAATCTAATTAAAACCCGTTCATTCTATTCATTAAATCCCTTTAAAAACTATTTTAAAATAGCCAAAATTAAAGAAAAAATATGTTAAAACCAAATGGCTTAATAGATCCTTAAAGGTTCTAAGTTTTGACCCTTTTATGATTTAGTCACCAAAAATGTTTTCAAACTTTACATTTTAGTCACTAGGACAAAATGTTCATAAATTTAGCTTTGTTTTATCAAATTGAGTTTACCAAAACCCTAAATATATTAATTAAACATTTTCTATTATATTTCCATATTTTATTCCATGCTAAAATATTTATTACAAATTAATTCCCGAAACTAGTTTTAACCGACTAATACGGTTCATCTGAACCTCTAATCTACCTAGCTAACTTCTAGGCCCAAATTCGGGGTGTTACATATTTTACTTGATTATATGAAAAAGGTATTTGAAACAAAATATTGACGGGATTATAAATTTAAAGCGGAATATATATTGAATAAATGAGTTAGGTTGTACCGTTGCATGCTTGGTTCATTTTTGCTTTTGTTGTGAGTGTCTCTCAAACCATCCCTATTTTGTTTTTAAGAGGTTGTGGATGAGTGCCGAGGGTCCCTTCACTCCATCTTGATCATCAGAATAATCTCGATGACAAGTCGTCATTTTCGCACATCCTCGCCACCATACTTAGATGCTAAATGGTCTAAAGCCTTGCATCAGACTTCACCCTTAACTGCTCTTCTTGCTACCAAGGAGTTCATAGGGGAGCATCTTTTCTTGTGAAGTTTTATAACTTCGAATTTCATCAGCAAGAATTACTTTTTCTCTTTTAGCAAAGAGGTAACGGGGGCTCCTTACATCCCTCATCCGAACTTCCTGCTTCTTGTGCTCCATGTTTCCCCCGTACCACTTGTGAGTCCCTAACTTTTACATCTCTCATCCAAAATTTTTATATTTTCCACCCATGTTCCCACCGAGAACATTCCTTCTTCACCTTTACTGAACCCTTCTAATTGTCTTTTTCTAACGGCGAGCTCAATTGCATCCCTTAAATGGATACATTGATCTGTTTCATACCCCTGTTCCTTATGAAATTAACATATTTTACCTGACCTTTCTCTATATTTGTTTGGCCTCATTCGTGGTGGGGGATTCAGAATTCCCTATTGTTTTACTTAATGTAGGATACACGACGGTATGTCCGTTAGAAGGTGACATGCTTGACAACCAAGTGATGGTTGCTGAGTTCAGACAAGCACACAGAAGTTCTGCATCACCTGCCATACAACGCCACATACGGGACCATTTTGATGGAAGCTTGGTAGCTAGTTTTGTAGGCAAATTGATAAGAGGTAGGGATTTCTCCATGATCCCCTAAAATCAATAACACGAGCACGTGACATGTCTTCCAGAATCTGTGACGGAAGGATTCAATAACGATACATGGTTTTAATGATTCAATGAAGGGGTTTTCAATGGTTACTTTATTCGACTGTCGATAATCAAGGTATAGCCTCTTAGAACCATCTTTTATTTTTTACAAAAAGGAGCGAGCTCCTCAAGGCGAAGAACTTGGTTAAGTGAAGTCTTGATCAAATGATTTTTAAAACTGAGCCTTCAGTTGGATTCCTTAAATTCATTAGGTGACGCTCTCCTTTTCAAGGCCCCGAAGATACAACTTTTTCTTACTACCATCCACCCAGGCTTGATGTTCTTACTACCATCCACCCAGGCTTGATGTTCTCTAAGCCAATTCATACCCAGTATAACATCAAATTCATGAATCATTAATGCCAACAAATTGGCCGAAAATAAAATCCCTTGAATCATTAAGGGACAAAGCTTGCACACATGGCTTATGGTGACACAATCACCCAGAGGATTGGTTAGGTAATCTTATATGCAGTAGATTCATACAGTAACTTAATGGCTTGATCGATACATACCTTTAAAAGGGATGACTATGTCAAGGATTTATTAGTACATAACAAGATGGGAGCGAAATTCAATGATGCTTGCAATGATATCTGGATCATACTTCCCTTATCGTTAAGTGTGAGAGCCCAAGAATGATGTACTAGTTGATAAAGGTTTAAGAGATTGAAACTACAGCCTCGAAGGGATGTATAGCTTACTTGGGTTTCGGTGAAGTCAAGGATCGTTTATATCTTTTAGCTGAATTTCCAATAATTCTTTAGACTGAGTGACTTACCTTAACGGTTTAAGACCTTGGGGTTTCTTACCAAAGATATCATAGACTCAGAGGGTCTATCCCCTTTGTCTCCTTGCCATGAGTCGAGGGGTCGAAATTAAGCTCGACACTTATGTGAGCTTTAATTAATTTACATACTATTATACTATAAGAAGAAAAGAGATCGAGTTACCGGAAAGTCACAATATACAATAATAACTCCTAGGTGGCATAATGCAATGCAATGCAATGACAATACAATAAACTTCAGTTTAGTCCTAGAATCGACTAAACTCTAGCTACGATACCGCAAATGTAACACCCCTTTCCCGACCTAGTAGGAAATGGGGTCGGAATATGTTATCGGATGTCAATATGATATTCAATACAATATTTTATTTGATAATCAGTAAATTAGTGATTGATATGATACAATGATCAATACATTAAGATCGGTAGTTCGATACGATACAGCAGTTATCCATTTTGGACTAATTTTAAACTTTTATAAGTTTTAGAGACTAAATTGTAATTTCAATAAATTAAGGGTCCATTTTAGAAAATAATCCTACCACAATGTAATTCGAACTATGAACCGTGAATCTATAAATTTTTATATCAATCGGAGTTCAATTACTAGCTCAGTTTAGCCTTACAAAATTTAGTAGCCAAACTGTAAATTTCTAGAATTCATTTTAGACCTTATTAATAGAATTAACGGTATAGGTATCGGTATGCACTGGAGCTGTACCGATAAGTTTTGGATGAGTTTGGTGAGTTTGTCATGACAACAAAGGGTTTATCGATACGGGTACAAGACACCCCGTATCGATTCTTTAGGCACAATGAGACAATAAGGGATTACAGATTAAAAAGGCCATACCGATACAAGTCCTACCGTATCAGTACTGTAGCGATGTCCCCTTTTGTATATTGTTCGCTAAAAAATAATTTTTATTTTTATTTGGTTTTGAAAATAATGTCTTCCATGAGGGTTTTGAAAAAACCGTATTTTATTTTAAAATTGGAGTCGCCACCGGCCACCACTAAGGTAGGCCGGACACTATAAAACCAGAGATTTGAAAACTGTTGGGTTCGAGAGTCGGTTACGGATGGGGAAGGATTAGCACCCTCGCACCGCCCAAAATTGGTACTTTGATGATTACCGCTTTATTAATATTAAATTTTCTGGATTACAGTGACGATTAAATTAACATTTAACTATATGTGCGAGTAAATTTTAAAAGCCCCATTATCCGAGAGTAAACGCCCAACCACCATCACTACGCCTGATATTGGCCCCATTTACGCTCGGATAAAAGGACACTGCATTGACAATAATATTTCATTATGCAATCTTAGAAGACAAATTAAAATATTATTGAACCAACATTCACAAAGATATGGTATTAAAAAAACATAAAAACATGAACATCATAATATTAAGCAAAAATAACAAAATGCATGAACATAGATATAAATGACATGTACAAGAATCAAGACTAAACATAGATAAGACATATACACATAAACATGGTAAAAAAAGAAAAAAAACATGCTTCAAAAATTAAACAAATTAATTACAAAAATGCTTGAATACATAAAAAATACAAAGGCACTAAATGCGTGACATAAATATAATATGATATTAAACTAATTAAATCTAAGCAACATGCTAAAGAACTAATACTTAACATATGACACAACTTAAAATAGAATAAAACATGACATTAATATGTAGCAAATATCACCCATTTTTGACATATAACCTAAAATGCAAAACAAAAATATACCATACTAGAACACATATATACATGATAAATAATTAAACTAAACATGCTCAATTAATAAAACATATATATGCAACATGAATAAACAAACTAAACGATGAATTAACCTGGTAATACACATGTTATGAAAACATAAATAAATATACATATATGCTAACCAAAATATAAAAAAAAACATGAAGATCTATATAAACATGATGTACCAACTAGACTAAAACATAACATATAAACAAACATGTATACACATGAACAAATAAAATAAAAGCAAGATATAACCCGTATTAATACACACATTAAAAACATGATATTTAAAAGCAAATACATACACAAAAGAAAAGCAATGCAAACAGGATAAGAAAATAAATAACCAAAGATATAAATATTTAAAACATGGAAAGAGACTGAAATGCAGTGAAATAAAACCGAATGGCGGAAATTAAAAGGGAAAATGATTTAAGGCCAGAATTTCAAGCTACACAAAACCTGAAGGGACCGACTATGTAATATACCCAAGGGGCAAGCTCAAAGTGCAAAGAACAGAAACGCTGAAGGACTTTGAAGGTATTTATGCCATTTAAAATTTGATTGAATTTAATTTTGGGATCGAATTGAATGAAAGTAAAATAGAGATGCTGACTTGAAATAAAAAAGGGTGCAAAAGAATGCGGTAACAAAGAACAGGGATTGGAAATGAAATTATCCCATGATCCAAAAATAAAAGCAGGAAATAGTAAGAGGACCTCTCATGCAATTAGACCATTTGCCAAAAACGCGGATCCTCCCCAGGTATCCAGGTCACCGCGGGTCGAGTTGCTTCAAAACTACGTCGTTTCACGCATCTTGGTTTAAAATAGATTAAGATGGGGTCTTCATTTTTATGCATCAGATTCAAATAAAAAAACCACACATAACCTTAACCTACTTTCCTCTCAAACACTCAACGGCGCGCCACTCTCTCAACAAAGCCGATCCTTGGCAGCCTCACGGTGAGCAACGCCGGTAGCCTCGTCGCGGTAAACCTCTTGACCATTTCTTATTGACCCCTTTTTTTGATTAATCAAGAAAAACGAAAGGATTTAAAAAGGAGATAATGAAATCAGATCGACAGAAAAACCTTGGAACTACCTCTCTATTTCTCTTCAAGGTCTTTGTTTACAAATACTTTTTTTGGATCTAAAATACCCCGGTTTGAACCGAACAACCTTCTTTTTTCTTCCTTTTTTCGAATCTCCCCTTTTTTTTCTTAAAAAACCCTTCTTTTTTTCTAGATCTGTCTTTTTTCATAATAGATCTCCCCCTTTTATTACAACATGCAAATGATAACAAAAGTAGATCTAATCTTTTCTGTTGACAAGCAATTGATTGGATATGAAATCTGAGAACCCATGCATGATCTGACTTGTTTATTTGTTTCTTGCATGTCCGGTTTGGTGAGGGCCGGTGAGATCGTACGGTAGCAGCAGGTAGAGCGGTGATGCAACCACGTGGCAGAGAAGATAAGAATTTATCTCGGCCAGATCTGTTTCGGGCCGTTGGATCAGATATGATCCAACGACCATGATCCTTTTAGAGACAAACGGTCCAGATGGCCTCGAGAAAGTGTCGTGGCTGCCCGTGATGAAGCCGCGTGGCATGAGGGACACAGGCGGTCTCGCACGCGTGAGTGGGAGATGAAAAGTTCTGGAAGTACATTACACGCGTCAGCTGGACGGTCATCTTTGCGGCTGCAAGACAAAAGATCATATTTAGAGTTTATTATATCAGCTGTAATTAAGTTTTTTTTAGGTTTTGGGCTGGCCGGTTTGGGCCTGGTGAATATATTTTTGGATTTTATGTAGTTTGGACTGGACATTCAATTTAATTGGGTTTAATACGCTTTGGATTTTATTTATATTAGTCCAATAATAATACTAATATTAATAATAACAATAATAATAATAATACATATACATTCGTACACGTATAAACACACACACACAATGTACATTATGCGCATATATAAACACATACATACTAATGACCTATTAATAATAACACACATAACATATATACCACATGCACATATTAACATATCACATATACACGCATACATATATATAACATGTAATATTAACAATAACTAATAGATAATACATATACGCACACACTCATATATATATATAACATATACATATACTCAAGTACACAATACAAACATATGTGTTTAATCACACATAAATGTTATAAATACACACACATTGTACATATACAAACAATGCATACGTGACATGCACATATACAACACACATGCCACATACATATTAGTCACACGTACATAATAAACACACATAATAATATTATACATGTATACATGCGATACTAATATCTATTAATTAACATAATATTTACAAACCGGATAAAAATGAGTGATTACAGTTGCCCCTCTTTGCTTGTTCTTGTAAAACGAGAACAAAGCAAAGACCAAAAGCACTCATTTTTATCCGACTTCCCTGTTTGTAGCTTTGGAATCACGTGTTCTTCTGGAACTTTTCGCTTTTCCTCGGTCGAATCTTCAGGCTCGTATCTTCCTATATAGAACTTCTTCACCTTCTGATCTTGGAACTAAAGGTCATTCCTTGAAATTCTGGAGTTAGGGTTCTTACTACATAGAACCTTTCACTGGGGGCTCGAAAACATAGGCCTTTCCTATATATAGAACCTTTATCTTCAATTTTTTTCTTACGCTAACATGGTTGTTGATATTTTTGGACTCACGCTACTAAGGCTGCCGCATCACGCCCGAAGGACTTACTGATGGCCCGAAGGACTTATCACCATGCTCGAAAGACTTACTAGTGGCCCGAAGGTCTTATCATCATGCCAAAGGTCTTATTGATGGCCCGAAAGAATTAATATTCGGTTTTGCGCTACTTTGGCTACCGTCATCTGGCCTCACGCTACTATGGTTGCCGTCATCTTTCTTTAATGAAATCTACTTCTTCAAACTCTTTGACAATTTTTCAAATACCTGTCAAAAATTGACATGCCTCTATCTATATGATGCATGCAATGTAATATTTTTTTCTTCTTCTTTTTTTCTTTTTCTTTTTTTTCTTTTTCTCTCTTTTTTTTCTTTTTCTCTCTTTTTTTTCTTTCTTTCTTTTTTCTTTCCTTTTTTTTTCTTTTTTCCTTTTTTTCTTCTTTCTTCTCTCTCTTTTTCTTATATATTTTTTTCCTTTTTTCTTTCTCTCTCTTTTAAATATGTCTTAAAATCCTATTCTCTGAAAAGTCATTTCTCAAATTTCTCTATTTCCTTTCTTTTTTGCAGTATGCCCAGTTTTGATCATCATTTTCATGAGTCTTTCCTTTATCAATTGAATACCCGCTCTTGCTCTCTTGCACAAGCAACTGTATTTCTTCTTCGGGGTCTCTACCTATTGCACAAATAAGCTCAATCTAATCTCCATATCATTCTTGTGTAGAGATTCTTACCATTCTTCATGTTCTACATTGCCCCACTTGATCACGAGCTCAGCTATATTCCAATTCTTTGACCTATATTCGGACTATTTGTCAGTTTCATCATCGAGGTGAGCAAAATGCTTCTATGTTCTGAGCTTAATCTCTAAATTCAATCTTCTTGTCATTTCTTGACGGGAACCATCTCTCGATCCTCATGCTCTAACTCTTTGGATAATCAATGTTTATCTCTTACCTTCCCCTGTATTTTGCAATCTCATTCTCGTCCCAGTTTGTTCTTCACTTCTTTGAAATAACCAAGGCATCATAGCTGAAACCTGCTTCTTGCTCTTGAGCCGTCTGACATATGTTCTTGTCACCATCTTTGTCTCAGACATTGAGGGGTCATTTCTCTGGTTAGGTGCCCAATAATACTCGCAACCTTGTAATCTGGATCTTATCTCTGAAGCAATACACGGAAATCTTGTTGCTTTAAATTGTCAATTTATTGATTGGTATTCCACTGAAGAGTGTCATTTAGATTAACATACAGGGTCTTGAAATCTTAGTATAACAAACAACAGAATAAGAGCTCTAGATATCAAGTGCAAGAGCGCCTTAGATTCAACCGTTCAACGATCTTTTCAAGCATAGCTTGAGTCCATGAAGATTTTGAATGTTGCTGCGATTTAAGGCTGTGAAGTCTTCCCAGATGACTCGGTTCATCCTCATGATTACCGCGTTGTTGCAGAATACTACTCTCTCAATTTTTATTATTTATTTTTCCCTAAAAGGGGTAGACTTATTTGACCACTCGAGCGCAGAAATATCACTCTAAGAATAAAGCTCTAGGTGGGTGGGTGTGTTTTAAATTATATTTATCCCATTGTTCATCATTTTTATTTTTATTTTTCTTCTTTTTTTCTTTTTTTTTCTTTTTCTCTTTTTTCTTGCATTTATCATTATTTTTTAGGAAATCAACTCGTCACAGTCCTTTGTCTTGAAGACAATGATGGAGCAAACAACATTACCCCAAGTTACTCGACATAGTCACGATTTGAAAATATTACCATCACTCATGAAGCTAAGGTTTCTTGACTTGAATGGGGTATTGCAACCTTATTGTTTCAGCAGAGTGCCCTAAAATTTCCACACTCTTATCCGAACAAGCCTATTACCAGGTTTGGAACATAGGAATGCTTTTTATTTAATGTTGTTATTTTTTTTATCCCGCACACATGTATCATATTTTGATTGTCAACTTTTTAGTGCATAGAAAACTACACTTAGAGTTTCAATTTCAAGCAACTCTACATGGTTAACATTTGGAGCTTTTTCGTCCTTGAATGTCATCGAAAGAGTAGTAATCTTGCTTTGCTGACCAGAGTCGCGTAGGGAAGATCACACCTCATCGTTATCACAACATCCAACTAATGTCACATCTTGCAATTGATATCCAGTGTCCTACTATGGCAAGAAAAAGATACTTATCTATGTGCTTTCAAGAACATTGTATGTTAAGCGAAATGGGTTCTTTATTGGAATGAAAATCAACAAACATGATGCATGCCCCTTCACAAAAAAACTTTACCACATGTGGGCCACATGTAGTAGTTGGTTCCTTGTATTACTTCAAGAAAGTATTCTAATGCAGAGACATCTCTGGCTTTCTTAGCACTATGCAGACTTGCCCCTCATCTTTGGTCCTCCACTGCTGGATCAATTCTTGTGTCAAGGTCCCATCATTGATCAGCTTCTTGATCTCCTCCAGTAAAGGTCTACACTTTCTAGTGGGATGCCCTGGTGCCCCCATGTGGAATTCATAGGTGCTACTCGAGTTGAAGCTATGGGCGGATGGATCATATGTAATCTTCATCGGTCTGGGAACAAGATAGCGACCTTCTGCCAAATGAGGCCATATGTCTGAGATGGATACCCCGAACAGTTCCAAATTTGCACTTGTCCGAGGAATTTTCCTTGATGACCCCGAAGTGTCTGTCTGTCTTCTTCTTTTACAGCCACGAGAACCTTGGAGGTGACACTCGTTTATTTCTCTGTCTTCATCTACCTTTTCTTCAGTTTGGTCCTTAGACTTAGACCCTAATTTTCCTTCTTGGATTGTGTATTCTATCCTCTCTCCAATCATCATAAAATCCTCGAATCTGCTTCTTGATTTCTCTAACATCATATCGAAGAAAGGAGAGGGAAGCGTTGCATGGAACATGGGAGTCAACTCTTCTTCTGCTATAGAAGGCTGGACTTGGGTTGCTGAACATTGCCCCCTTAGCGCGTACTCTCTGAAGTTTTCATTTGGTCTCATTTTCTCGTTTTGAAGAAACTGGCGATAGGGCGCTAGGCCTAAAGCATATATGTACTGACTCAAGAAGGCATTAGCAAGGTCACCCCACGACCGAACTTGGTTTCTGCTCAAACGGTTATACCACGTTGTTGCTGGTCTCGTCAGGCTATCGTGGAAGTAGTAGATCAATAACTCTTCATTCTTCATGTATCCCTCTATTTTTCTGTAAAACATGGTCAAATGAACCTTTGGGCAGCTAGTTCCGTCATACTGCGCAAATCTGGGAATCTTGAAATCCGGGGGAATGATCAAATCAGGGACTAGGCAGAATTCCCTCATATTGAAAACATCTACTTTTTCTTTCTTCCTTAGCTCTTTTTCGATTCTTTCTTCTAGCAGGTCAGCCTCAACTCCTTAGTTCGTTCCATTTTCTCAACTAGTTCACTGTCATCGAACCCCAAAAATTAGATGATGAAGTGTCATGCAATGATAAAATCATTAAGCAATGCAAATGATATGATGCAAATGCAATGCATGAATGCAATAAGGTATTGATTCCGCAAGTGATTTGTCCCCATAGAACATCTTTCATTCAGACCAAAAGCTTTCATTACATTCGGTGTTAGGATTTTATAGATAGCGGTGAGCCCTAGCTCCTAATTTCTTGATCTCATTCAATAGTCATGTCAGCTTTCCTTCGCGGTCCAACGCTGGATCCATATTATGGCTTATCAGCGCGGCTGCATCAGCTAAGTCTACTACCTGTTGGGCCACTTGTCGCGCTTGAGTCATAACAATCTTCATGTCTTGGTCTTTCTCATGTATATTCTACTCGACCTTTTGTAGCTTGACAGTTACTTCTTTTAAACTTTTATACCCGGCCTACTTGTACGCTTCAGCACGAATCTCATTGGTGCGTAAAGAAGTCTTGAGCCTTTCTATCTATTCTTTGAGTGCTGCGTTTTCCATTTGAAGGGCTTGATATTCCTCTCCTTTCTATTACAGACTTGATTTCAGTATCTCATCCATGGCCAGACTGCTTTCCAACTCACTTTGGAGGATGTCGCGTTGGCTCTTAGTTTTTTTCAGCTTCTGTGACAATGAACTGGCTTTATTTTTACTAGTCTTGCATTTATGCTTTCAACGTTCCAAATCGTTCTTCAGCTGAATCATGCCATTAACCCATTCCTCAGGGGTATCACCCAGACCGGCATTCTTGAATTCAAAGTGCAACTTTTGGTACTTATCTTGTATATTCTTCGATATTTTGCTCAGATCATACCTCTCCTACTTGAACTAGCCGTACTCGAATGCAAGTTCATCTTCTGAGATGCTTTTATTCCCGACTCCTGAATTTATCTCACTTGAGTGACCCGCTTCTGTGTTACCCAAACCTTGGACTGGGGATTGAACCTTTTTCGACTTTGCCACTCAGGCACTAGCTGGTTCATTGTAGAATCGGGGATGTCTGTCCTTAAAACCCAAAACTCACATCCTAATAAGATCTTGAACTCTGTTCTTTAGGGCTCCATAGTTCTCAGTGTGATGACCCGAACCTCCTATGTGGTAGCTGCACCAGATACGACTGTTGTAACCCTTCGGGTAAAGTGGCCTCTTTGGTACAAACTTTACCGGTACGATAAGATTTCTTTCAATGAGCAATGGAAGTTGCTCGGTGTATCTCATAGGTATAAGACAATGCCCCTTTACGTCTTGTGATTCTCGGGCTTCTCCTAATCTTGCCTCTGTTTCCTGGGTATCTGCCCCAGATATGCCACTTGTATGTATTTTGAGATTGATCACAAAGGATTCGACTCGTCGTATTTAACGGTGTTGTTTGTCTTAACATTCTGACCATTCTGTTCTACATTCTGATCCTTGATCGATTCTTCTCTAAGTTTGGCAGGTTGCTTACCTGTCGTCATAGCATTTATTTGGTTCATCATCTCAGCCATTTGCTTCCTTAATTCTTGTATTCCACCTCGCTCTCTACCAGGACTGACACTGCTTGCCGAATCTAACCTGAAGTCTCTGAATGATCCTTCTTCTACTGTCTTCGATCTAGCCTCAGGATGGAACTCCGAAACTGAACCCTCTATCGTCTGGTCAAATAACCCTTGGTCCATCATGAATGATCTTTATTACGGGAGAAACCACTCGGGAATCAGTACCCTATGTAATGCGAATGTGATGATATATGCAAAACAAAAAAAACAAGGTAGTACCGGTTAAAATCAATAAAAATATAAATAAAGGGAAATTAAACACGATAAACAAAAAAACAACCCTATTTACATCCTGTCTAAAACACCTAGGTTATCCGCATGGCTCTAAAGTGGTGGGTTTCTATATGTTCACTACATGCATTGTTGGTTCTAAGAGGTACCCGAATTGTCCTTGTTGTCCTCTACTAAGAGTAGCAAGGCCCCCGATCATCACCCATTATAGCTCCTTTCAATCGGGTTCAATTCAGGGGGACCCATTCGCTTATGCCCATACGAAGGAACGATATCCTCACGAGAGCATAAGGTACACGAGCCCCGAAGGTACTTGCTAGGCCCATATGGAGGAACGATATCCTCACGAAAGCATTAGCGTTTTCCCCCCACTTAAAAAGACGGGTTTATATGCCAAGTTTTAAATGCGTTAAAATAAACGCACAATTATAATTGAATGTTACTTTAATAGTCACTTTAATCAGGGACTTATGATATTAGTGAAGCGGTAATTATATTGAAAAAGCTAGACTCTCTTTATTTTTTGAAAAAAAGAAGTCCCCAGCGGAGTCGCCATCTGTAGCGATGTCCCCTTTTGTATATTGTTCGCTAAAATAGTGTTTTTATTTTTATTTGGTTTTAAAAATAATGTCTTCCGTGGGGGTTTTGAAAAAACCGTATTTTATTTTGAAATTGGAGTCGCCACCGGCCACTAAGGTAGGCCGGACACCATAAAACCAGAGATTTGAAAATTGTTGGGTTCGAGAGTCGATTACGGATGGGGAAGGATTAGCACCCCCACACCGTCCAAAATTGGTACTTTGATGATTACCGCTTTATTAATATTAAAATTTCCGGATTAACGTGACGATTAAATTAACATTTAATTACATGTGCGAGTAAATTTTAAAAGCCTCATTATCCGAGAGTAAACGCCCAACCACCATCACTACGCTTGATATTGGCCCCGTTTACGCTCGGATAAAAGGGCACCACATTGACAATAATATTTCGTTATGCAATCTTAGAAGACAAATTAAAATATTATTGAACCGACATTCACAAAGATATGGTATAAAAAAATATAAAAACACGAACATCATAATATTAAACAAAAATAAAAAAAATGCATGAACAGAGATATAAATGACATGTACAAGAATCAAGACTAAACATACATAAGACATATACACATAAACATGGTAAAAAAAAACATGCTTCAAAAATTAAACAAATTAATTACAAAATGCTTGAATACATAAAAAACACAAAGGCACTAAATGCGTGACATACATATAATATGATATTAAACTAATTAAATCTAAGCAACATGCTAAAAAACTAATACTTAACATATGACACACTTAAAATAGAATAAAGCATGACATTAATATGTAGCAAATATCACCCATTTTTGACATATAACCTAAAATGCAAAACAAAAATATACCATACTAGAACACATATATACATGATAAATAATTAAACTAAACATGCTCAATTAATAAAACATATATATGCAACATGAATAAACAAACTAAACAACGAATTAACCTGGTAATACACATGTTATGAAAACATAAATAAATATACATATATGCTAACCAAAATATAAAAAAAACATGAAGATCTATATAAACATGATGTACCAACTAAACTAAAACATAACATATAAACAAACATGTATACACGTGAACAAATAAAATAAAAGCAAGATATAACCCGTATTAATACACACATTAAAAACATGATATTTAAAAGCAAATACATACACAATGCAAACAGGATAAGAAAATAAATAACCAAAGATATAAATATTTAAAACATGGAAAGGGGCTGAAATGCAGTGAAATAAAACCGAATGGCAGAAATTAAAAGGGAAAAATGATTTAAGGGCAGAATTTCTAGCTATACAAAACCTGAAGGGACCTACGGTGTAATATACCCAAGGGGCAAGCTCAAAGTGCAAAGAACAGAAACGCAGAAGGACTTTGAAGATATTTATGCCATTTAAAATCTGATTCAATTTAATTTCGGGATCGAATTGAATGAAAGTAAAATAGAGATTCTGACTTGAAATAAAAAAAGGGTGCAAAAGAATGCGGTAACAAAGAACAAGGATTGGAAATGAAATTATCCCATGACCCAAAAATAAAAGCGGGAAAGAGTAAGAGGACATCTCATGCAATTAGACCATTTGCCAAAAACGCGAATCCTCCCCAGGTATCCGAGTCACCGCGGGTCGGGTCGCTTCACAACTACGTCGTTTCACGCGTCTTGGTTTAAAATAGATTAAGATGGGGTTTTCATTTTTTTATGCATCAGATTCAAATAAAAAAACCACACATAACCCTAACCTACTTTCCTCTCAAAGGCTCGCCGTTCTCTCAATAGAGCCGGTCCTTGGCGGCCTTACGGATAGCAACGACGGCAGCCTCGTCACGGTAAACCTCTCGACCCTTTCTTATTGACCCATTTTTTTATTAATCAAGAAAAACGAAAGGATTTAAAAAGGAGAGAATGAAATCAGATCGACAGAAAAACCTTGGAACTACTTCTCTATTTCTCTTCAAGGTTTTTTGTTTACAAATATTTTCTTTGGATCTAAAATCCCCCGGTTTGAACCGAACAACCCTCTTTTTTCTTCTCTTTTTCGAATCTCCCATCTTTTTTCTTAAAAAAAACCATTCTCTTTTTTCTAGATCTGCCTTTTTTTTCATAATAGATCTCCCCCATTTTATTACAATATGCAAATGATAACAAAAGTAGATCTAATCTTTTTTGTTGACAAGCAATTGATTGGATATGAAATCTAAGAACCCATGCTTGATCTGACTTGTTTATTTGTTTCTTGCATGTCCGGTTTGGTGAGGGCCGGTGAGATCATACGGAAGCAACAGACGGAGTGGTGATGCAGCCACGTGGCGGAGAAGATAAGAAGTTATCTCGGCCAGATCTACTTCGGGTCGTTGGATCAGATATGATCCAATGACCATGATCCCTTTAGAGACGAACGGTCCAGATGGCCTCGGGAAAGTGTCGTGGCTGCCCGTGATGAAGCCGCGTGGCATGAGGGACATAG
This sequence comes from Hibiscus mutabilis, assembly GCA_019671005.1. Classification (NCBI taxonomy): domain Eukaryota; kingdom Viridiplantae; phylum Streptophyta; class Magnoliopsida; order Malvales; family Malvaceae; genus Hibiscus; species Hibiscus mutabilis. Next base: position 4,782,942 of record CM033744.1, read on the forward strand.
ACAGTCTCGCATTAGCGAGTGGGAGATGAACAGTTCTGGAAGTGCATTACACGCGCCAGCTGGACGGTCATCTTGGACTGATCTAGACCGTTGGATCAAGATTTGATCCAACGGCCAGGATGAAGGCGGCTGCAAGACAAAAGATCATATTTAGGGTTTATTATATCATGTGTAATTAGGGTTTTTTTAGGTTTTGGGCTGGCCGGTTTGGGCCTGGTGAATATATTTTTTGATGTTATGTAGTTTGGACTGGACATTCAATTTAATTGGGTTTAATACGCTTTGGATTTTATTTATATTAGTCCAATAATAATAATACTAATATTAATAATAGCAATAATAATAACAATACATATACATTCGTACACGTATAAACACACACACAATGTACATTATGCGCATATATAAACACATATATACTAATGGCCTATTAATAATAACACATGTAACATATATACCACATGCACATATTAACATATCACATATACACGCATACATTATATATAACATGTAATATTAACAATAACTAATAGATAATACATATACGCACACGCTCATATATATATATATAGCATACACATATACTCAAGTACACAATACAAACATATGTGTTTAATCACACATAAATGTTATAAATACACACACATTGTACATATACAAACAATGCATACGTGACATGCACATATACCACACACATGCCACATACATATTAGTCACACGTACATAATAAACATACATAATAATATTATACATGTGTACATGCGATACTAATATCTATTAATTAACATAATATTTACAAACCGGATAAAAATGAGTGATTACAAATAACATTGTATACCGTTAATACAATTACAAACTACTGATATGGGGTATCGGTACACAGGGCCATAGTTTAATGTTTAATTCTTGGTGACAAAATGGAGTACTGATACTTACTTAGTCGTATTGGTACGAGTACTACAATAAAATTCCAATGATGAAATTGCGTACCGGTACCACTGTAGCGGTATCGATACGCCTTGTTACATAAGACCAAGTATGCACATCAGTATCGGTACGCCACCACCTGTACCGGTACGTCTGTGTCTGCAATAATATTTTCAGTCTGGTTTATTAAAATTTGCCTAGCCAAATCTTATCCAAATTCAATGAAATTTTACCGGTAATTTTTTAGCCTAAATCTAATAGCTTGTTAATTTTTAGGGCTAAATGAATCCATTTACTATATTTTCCCCCAATTGGAGCCAAATATGCATTTTTAACCACTTTTTAACCAATTGCACAAGTCTCATTTCGGCTTCTAAAGCATACCAAAAACACACACAACATACAAACACCATATGGTCAAAAGAGACTTATACAACCATTATGCCACCATTCTAGGAGTTTTTAGATTGGACATACTTTACTTTAATGACTTGGTGTCTTGCCAAAATTCTCCAAAACAGCCCGATCTCAAATTCAAACCTTGCTAACCTGAAATGCATGGAAAAATGAATGTGTTAGGCATACTTTTCCTAGTAAGGTAGTCATAAACGATACAAATTATAATGAATGCATTTATACCATGCTTCAATAACAGCAATGGCAATATTTCCAATATCTATGTTCGATACAATAACAATAATCAACGCAATGGCAATATTCAATGCAATAGCAATATTTAGGCAATAACAATAATCAATATCAATAGGTTTCCTTGGATCAATGTAAGGAGTGTGGATACGCGAATTCCTACGTCTCACAAAACGATAGTAGTCTTGCCTCTCCGCCTCACCTTTATGACCAAAACATCACATACCTCCGCCTTACCATAATAAAGGTCGTAGCCACCCGTACCAATGAGCTCATAAATTCGGCATGCCAATTGTATCCAAAATCCACTCGAATCCAAGGTTCAATAACAATAGTCCAATAACAATGCTTCAATAGGAATAATTTGGTACAATGATTCGGTAACAATATTTTAATAACAATGGATCAATAGCGATAGTTCAATAACGATGAATCGATATCAATAATTCGATAACAATGATCCAATGTCATTATTCAATAGCAATACTTTAATGACAATAAACAATAACATTAGTTCAATACAATAGTCAATATCAGTAAACAATGGTCAATGGACAATATTCCTATATGACAATATCTCAACGATTCCAATGATATCAATAACGGTTATATGAACAATGATTCGATGCAATACTTACCAACTTACCAATATGGCTTCCAATAACTTTTTATGCAAATCCCTCACTATAAAGGTTAGCAATGTAATAATCAATATTCAATGTAATAAACAATGGTCAATGCAAATCCCGAGACTCCGACTACACTCACCTCAACTTCCAAGCTCTCAAGGCTCTCGGATGACAATCCCTTTGTCCCTAGCCTTTGAAGGAGATGATGGCCCTTCTTTCTCCAACACTTGAGCTAGGTAAAAACATTAGGGAAACATTAAAAATCAATACGGTAATCTAAAATTAATATATAGACTTCAAATAGCCAATAGCTATTAGAACTTCCATGGATTTTAAGCTTGAAGAAATGGGTTTAGCTTAAGAGCTCAATAGTTGTACATCAAAATTGCTCTTCATTTATCCATGGAAACAATGAATAGTTTGGGACTTTTACTCAGCAAGACAAAAACTACCTACTAGGATCGAAATATGACATAAAGCTTAAGCTTTGAAGCTTTTCCGATTGAGGAGCTTGCTTGGGAGCTAAAGGTTAAAGATGGAAATGGTGGTACTAGCTTAGTTTTAGGAAATATGAAGAAAATATGAAAGCAAAGCTAAGGTAGGCTCGGTTAATTGTTTCAACAGGATATAAAGCTTAAAAAAACTCTTTTTAATTCCTTACACAAATCGTGGGTTTCCTTCAAGGGAAGGAATCCGATATTATAATCTTTCAAATCATTCTCTTTTTAGAAAAACTAAATAATAATATTATCCCATCTTCCATCATCCCACAACTTCACCCGGCCATTTCACGTAGGAATGTTCGAAGCAAAGAGGTGAATCATCCTCCAAATAGGATAATTATGAGGGTGATCCCTCAACTTTCCAAACTTTACACTTTTATCCCCAAACTTTCCATTTTCATAATTTAGTCACTAAATTGTTTTCAAAGAATTCAATTAGGTCCAAAGTTTATAAATTGACTCAATTAGGGTCTAATACAGTATAATTGATTACACAATTAGGGTCGATACAATATTTAGACCTTTCTGATATAGATTTTCTGATCACCGGAACCTAATTTGGACTATACTAGTTTTTGGGGTGTTACACAAACTTAAACCGCTACTCAAACCCCTTTTTCTACCATTATTGGTGATTCTTACCTCTTTTTATAGATCCTTCAAAGACACACAATCTTTCCTCAACTCCAAAATTGAGATTCCCACTCAAAAATGATCAAAAACTCACATTTACTTGCTTGGATGGGAAGGAGAAATGAAGAGGATGTGAAAAAGACAAGGAGACAAGACTGATCTCACTCTTCCAACTTTCTCTGCAGAAAAATAACTCATATTACCTCCTCTTTGTCTTCAATCATGCAATTACACAATTGCCCCTTTTATTTCCATCCAAACCCAATAACACAAGCCCAAAGAGGCACTCAAGGCCCACACATTAAGGCCCAAACACGAGGCCCTCACCTCGGTTTGACCCGACTATCTGATTTTGAAATTCGGGTCGTTACAAGTACCATACTTAAGTGTTATTGGTGCATTAATGTATCTTTTGAGTCACACATGACCTGACATATCTTTTGCTATCAATTTGCTAGTAAGATTTAGCTCATGTCTAACACGAAGACATTAGAATAGGATTAAGCATATATTTCATAATCTTCAAGGTACGAAAGACATGAGCTTATTTTTCTCTAACCTATCCAAAACAGAATTAGTTGTTTTTGCAGATGCAAGTTAGTTATCTGATCCTCATAATGCTCGATCACAAACTGATTATGTATTTACATATGGAGGTACTGTACTTTCTTGGCGCTCAATGAAACAAACAATTACTACCACTTCCTCTAATCATGTTGAGATTTTGGCTATCCATGAGGCTAGTCGTGAATATGTATAGCTAAGGTTTATAATTTATCACATCTAAAAAGATTGTGGTTTATACTCTAAAAAGATAGCTCTGGCGGTCTTATATGAAGATAATACAACATGCATTGTCCAACTTAAGGAAAGATACATAAAGGGTGATAGAACAAAACACATCTCACCAAAATTCTTCTTCATTCATGATCTACAAAAGAATGGAGATATTGATGTCCAATAGATTCGTTCACGTGAAATTTTGGCAGATTTATTTTCTAAGGCACTTTCTACTACTCCGTTTGAGAAGTTAATTTACAACATTGGATTGTGTTGTTCCAAAGATATTATGTGATGTTTTCATGAGAGGGAGTAAATATTGCACTCTTTTTCCCTTAATTGAGGTTTTGTCTTAATGGGTTTTCCTAGTTAAGTGTTTAATGAGACAACATATTATGCGTATTAAAGATATGTGTACTCTTTTTCTTTCACTAAGAATTTCTTCCCGCTAAATTTTTTCTTAATAAAGTTTTAATGAGACACATTATCTTCGTAGATATCCAAGGGGATTTTTTGAATATTTATCTATGGTGGATATTCATATATTAAATGAGACTTTAATGTACTTTGTTATTAGGGTTTAAAATCGATTGGGATTAGAGTTTCCCTTTTATGCCTATAAATATAGAGTTTGGAAAAAGCATTGTTCACAACTTTACACTGAGAGTAGAATACAAGTTTCTATATTTATCTCTCACCCCTCTTGTTTTTATTCTTCTTTTACTTTATTTATAACAATATTAGTATTTTTTTAGATAAAATGGAAAAAATTATAATGTGCCTCGTTAAAAATCTCCCTAATCTTAGGTGGGAAAAAAGAGTATGCACGGTAATTTGTACATACGAGAACTACGAGAATAACCCATAAAAAATGACAAGTACAATAGCAAACCCCAACAAAGCATCCATGTCCCATGAAGAGGCACTAACCACTATCCAAGTCCAAAAATACACCTCTAGCAAATTGCTCCTGCTGAATCAATGGCATAATAAACATCGGTGGCTCAACATATAAACGTTCCCCAACAGGTTCACCTCGAGTCAGGGAGGCCAAAGCATCAGCTACCATATTCGACTCACACCAAATACAGCGGACTTTTATTTACCAATTACGCGAGAGGAAGTCATGTATTTCATCAACAATCAAGTTGCCTACCAAGGCCTTGGAGGTTCGAGAGCATTTGCGCTCCGCCTCTCTATTATCAGTTTCTAACTCGAGACGACGGATGCCCAAACTCCAGGCATGGTTCAGGACAGTATGAATCGCCAAAGCTCCTCCATGAGAATAGAGCAATTATATGACATCAAGCTCCGCCTCTCTAGTATTTTAAATTTAAAGAATACTAAAAAAATAAAAAGAGAAAAGGTAATTCAATTCAAATTCTAACTTTTTTTAATATAGTTAATTGCATGTCAAGTTCATGAGAATTTTAATTTTTATTTTAAAGTCATTAAAAATTAATGGCTTGTAACGTTAGTGGTGTCTAACGGTGTTCTAAAATTTCCAAATTATAATATACTCGGAAACCTTATTGTAAGAGCTTTTTAAATAACGCATAGCAGAAGCAATGTACATGACATCAAACCCTGAAAATCAGTCCCATAATTTTGCATCGTCTGTTCCGCTGACCAACTCCAGTCTAATAACAACAAGCTCATCCTAATGCTGTTTTCCAGATCTACTCCCTCCAAATCATGACAATTTTGCAGACATTTTAATTTCGTTTTCTTCAAATGTCAGTGTCCAATATTTATGCCCAACACATCAACCAAAAGCATTACCTTATTTACCTTCTAAACATAAAAGACCAGAGGATTTCCGTGGCCTATGCAAACTCAAGAGGTACCATTCATCCGGGGAAGAAACAATACAATATAAACTTTGGTATATTAGACAAGATGGTTTCCCTAGGAATGCTCAGTTTCTTTCTTGTACTATATTCAATCTTCTGGAAAACCAAGAAACCTATTTATGAGTTTGGCCACCGGTGTGGCATCTCCCGGAGAGTATGGAAGTAGGGACTTCAAATCCATACTGGCTATTGTTTGGCAAAGTGTAGGAGGACGAGCACAATATAAATGCTTTCTCTCTGCCAATTCTTCCGCTAGCTCGCTCTGATGATTATCCATCAGATCTTCATTCACAACCACGATTAAAGGTTTGCCAAGCTGCAAGGTCTCAAATATGCTCCCGGACCCTGCATGATAGATGGAAACAGTTCCTTAACAGTCTTTTCTTTTCTTTTCTTTTTGGGAGAATTTAACAATTTATATAGAGAGCTACCTGCATGACTGATCACAAGAGATGCAGATTTCAAATGTTCCGCAATGCTTGAAGAAAATGTGAAGTAGTCTACAGCCAAAGATCCATCATCACCAGTAGACTACATTCAAAAATAAACCTTACATAAATCAGAAGAACGAGAAAAAAAAAAGGAAGAAGAGGAAACAATATTAATTTCAAAAGAAAAAGTGGCAAAGACTAATTTGGATATCTAATGGAGTAAAACTCCATCTTCATCATTAAATGTTTGAACCATGCAAAGCAACCAACAAGCCAATAACAAAAGAGTGAATTACTTAACATAGAATACTGTTGAAAGATTTGACTTAACATAGAACCCTGTTAAAAGATTTTGATACTTCCTATATTTAACTCTGCTTTGAAATCATATCCATAAATCCGCATCACATATTTGATCAAAGCAATTACAATAATCACTTCTTTTTCTCCCAATTAAAACTTACTGAACGCTAGTTCATTAACCTATACGAGTTAAAATGTGGAGCTGTTAACTAGTCACTCAGAGTTCTGATGTACCTTCGTAGGAAGATATGACCCTCGACCCATTTGAATGAGAAGATCAGTGTACCCTCTTCTCAGTAACTCATCCTTCACTTTCTGAGAATCCACCACTTTAATAAGTGCACCAAAACATGTTGTTCCCGCCGTAACAAAAACCACTCTCTTTCCCTTCACCCCATCCAGAGACTCTCCCATCTAGAACCGCCTACAGTTAACAAAACAGACAAAAAGATTGTGATTGACCACAATCATCAATAACCATATTCATTTTTTTATTTTTAACTCGGCTGAAAACAATAGTATTTATGAAACATCTCAAATGAGCAGAGTATAAGCTCTGTCAAAACAGAGAACAACCATAGAATACAACCTCAATGAAGAATAATGAAATTAGAGAACCAATAAATGATATCACCAGACCAAACTGCACTCCGAACACGATTCTTTTGTAAGTTTGTCTGAGGTGTAACACATAGTAACATTTTATATGGCTTGATGATCTAAAATTTTTTTTGTCAAAAAGGGCCCAAAGAGATATCATTTTTGACAAAGGTGTTTCATATTCAAATAAGTTATCCACTCATCCTGTAAATACAAACATTGGCTAGGTACTCCATAACCTTTGTTAACAACGATAATCTTTAGATAATAACGTAACAAAAGAAATGATTTCAAACATAATAATGCTTTCTGAAATTAACAGATAGAGTTCTTCATGAACTCTTTCTTTACTTTCATCATTTCTTCAAACCAGTTAATGCAGGTGAATCACAACAAATAGCAACTCACATAATCTTTTTTAAACGAAAATTTAAAAAGAAATGGGAAAATAGAGGAAAAACCAAAGCAAAATGGATGAAAAAAGATATATGGAGAAGAAGACATACCTGAAAATAAAGTCTGAAGTTTTGAATGCGTCGCCGTCGGAGTACAAATTTCTCACTGGCGCCGGCCTCCTTGACTGGTGTCGCCCGCCCTCTTTCCCTCTCCAATCGTCGATTAAGAAAATAAAGGAGATGGGTTTTGTTTAAGAACAGAGTCGGCATTAGGTTTTCTTTAAGATGTTTTTTTTAATTCTTTTTTGGCTTAAAACTTAAAAGGTCAAATTGGACTTTAACGAAAAATTAAAAAAATCAATTAAGTTCTTATAAAAAAAAATTATTCATTTGAGCTCTTAAAATTTAAATTACGATCAATCAAGCTCTCAAAATTTAAATTGTAATCAATTTAGCCATTCCTTTATGTTGATCGTTAACTCAAAAGTAGTTATTATGATGGTGATACGTAGTACATTCTAAACATATCACTTCATCAAAACCGAAAATAATCATTTAAAATTTTAAAAAATATTTAAAATTACAAAAAAAATTAAAACGATAAAAGATAAAAAAAATTATTTAAAACTTCATAAAAAATCTAAAAAATATTTAAATGTGTAAAAAATTAAAATTATGTATAAAATCATAAAAGAATATTTTTTACTTAAAATCAAAAAATATAAAAATAATTATAATAATTATTAAAAATATATAAATATTTATAATGAAATAATATTTAAAATTTATATATATATTTTTAAAATATATTTTTAATTATAAGATCTCAAATTTTCAAAAATTTTCAAAATGCCCAAAATTTTCAAATCCCTAACCCTAATCCCAACATTCTCAAATTAGTTTAATCACGGTGGAAGTTGTTGATACTGTGGCAAACGAATGTCCTAATGCTTGATTTAGGGATTTATGGGGCTTTTTTGAAAGAAATGAAAATTTGGGAGTTTTAGAAAAAAAATATATTATTTTATGTTTTTTATAAAAATTAAAAAAATAAGAAAAAATTAATTTAATATTTTATTTTTTGTAATTTTTTCTAAATTTTAATTATTTTTTATAATTTTGTAGATTTTTTTAGAATTTTTAAAACTTTTTTAAAAATATATTTTGATGACATGGCACGCCCAGAGTGTGCTATGTGTCCTTATATATTTGAACGTTAGAGGGTATTGACGGTCAAACACGGTCAACATAATAAAGGGGCTAAATTGGGTACAATTTGAATTTTAAGGCTAAATTGGGTGAAAATTTTTCATAAGGGCTTAATTAATTTTTTTTATTTTTCGTTGAGGGCCAATTTGACCTTTAAGCCTAATTTTTTAATGAAAAGGCTAAAATTACCCTTGGGACACGTGAAAGTCACATGCCGTCCTTTAAACGTCCGCAGGTAAATATCGAAAGTGCCTGACTTCGTTCAGTCATACCCCGCCAACGTGACATGTCCTCGGTACATACCCCAATCGTACTCATGTTGGGACGTATTGGGTACTTGAAACGGTGCTCTTTTGGCATACGTGTGCTTCCCAAGTTGACAATAATACTAAAACTTACCGGAATGCTTCGAGATCTTCTGATGATTCTCAATGGCATGCATGTGTCATGGTCCGCGAGTTAGAAACCGAAAACATGTGCAATAGAGTGCCCATAAGGTTCTTTGTAAAATCTTAGGCCTGCCGAGAAGACCACATGCCTTGGCCTGACCGTTGGAGACTAATAGAAAGCTCGAATACGTTGAGCGTGGTAAATTAATGGATGACATCTTATCAGGGAATATTCCAGAAGATTAGAATATTCGTCAATGTGAATGTGAAACTAAGGAAAGAATTCCAAGGTGATAGAGTTTCCTTAGTTAGCTTAGATTTGGTATGTGGCTTTCGATCTAAGTCGTTATTGTAAATTATCTTGTCCGTTCATTGTAAGGGGATTCAAGTGTAAATAAAGGCATCCCCGCCTCAATTGTATCCATCCACTCATTGAATGATACAAGGCATTTACTCTAATAAAGATCTCTCTTGTTCTTTGCGTTCTTTCAATTGTTCTTGTTTGCTTTCTCGTTTGTTCGCTTTCGCTTAGAACTGCCTTAGAAGAGTTTGATTTTCCGAAGAGAAATTTTACGCTAACTTAGTCGTTAGGACAAGGGTCTAGCCCCGTGACACATGCATAAGCATAAAATGATTGCAATTAAACACAAATTCTATGACTGGTTTAACCCAACCAAATTAAAAACCCTGAGCTTGATTCTAACAATATAGGAAAATATGACACAAAACACTCGTGCTACTTATTGAAAACTCAAGTCCCTAATACCCAAATTTGGAATAGTTAACAAAACTCGCTAAAAATATTGTAGACTGGCTATGCCCTTAGCTTGAAGACCGAATGTGCTTATGCACCTTACGGTCCTTACCAGGACCAGGTGCCCTTTTACGCAGTTAACTCTGCAAAAGTCATAATTTTAATAAACACCCATATTTAAAGATAAAAAAGGGAAAAACTTTCTTAAAAAATTAATAATATAAACCTTGTCGGATTAACTACATTTCCTAAAACATACACAAAATCTGAAATTAAACCAAATAAGAATTAACCAAATTCAGGCTAAAATACTAAGTTTGAAGCAAAAAATATACACCCACTAGAACGAATCTCCACTTAACCATCATATAAAAATCTCCAAACTTGTATAATTAGGGCATTTTTCTACACTTATTTTGTTTTGTTTAATATTATTAAATTTGATATCAAAAGAGATAAAAAAATCTAATTGGTTGTAAAAAAAACTAAAATAATAAAAAACAAAGCACACCTCTAACAAATCAAAAAAATTAAAGTCTCCCTCGTTGATTTCAGAATGAAAACAACACCATCTTTTCATTCATAGAATAATAATTTCTTGTGGTTGGAAGGAATTTATAGTGTGTGAATATATTGTTTTTAATTTTAAAAGACATTATAAATTTTCTCTTAAAAATTAGAATTTATCGATTTGCAAATATTAATATACAAATAATATCAACGTTGTCGAGATTCGACCGGCAATTGAACAAGTAAGATCACTGGTTCAACTGGTTGGTAAAAATCATTTAAAAAACAAGTTAAGATAAAAAAAAAGGTTAGAAATTCAAGATTATTCCGAACTAAAACAATTATCATCAAAGCTATCCTCTAATCACAAACTAAAATTTCAATTGGAATCAAGTCACAAGAAAATACGATTACAATCATCCCATAACGTAAATATTACAAATTATTTCCTTTTACTTTTAACATTAAATTTCAACACCTAAAAAAATTAAATCATAAGAGAAAACAGTAACAGTAGACGAACAATTCCGAATATAAACCACACGATCTCATAACAGAAATTACAATTTGAAATATCGTTAATAATAAAAAATAAAGTTTGAGAAAAAGAAAAAGGATTCCAACCTCGCAAGTAGTAGCAGATGAGCAGTAAACGAACAGATCAGAAGAGGATAGTAGATGGCGAGCATTCGAATCAGAAAGAATCGATAATAGATCAGCAATCAGCTGGAGCAGAGCAAAGCAATGGTGGGTGAAAGAACGGAACTAGAAGCAAATGACGGCAAAAACAAAGAAAAGTAAAGTAAAAACAAAAAAAATATACAAAATTGGACTATGTCGGGCCATTGGGCCATGGAAAAGTACTTAATATGAGCCACTTTTGATTTTAAAAAACATAACCATCGAAAATTTAAAGCACTGCTATTCTCGAGCCATCAAGTTTACTAGATACACAATCTAAGTTCTTATGAAAAACAACATTATCTAAATAATTATCATAATAATACTATAATAATAACTTTAAAATTAAATCAGTCCGCTTGAAATAAGGCTATCCAAGACAATGAGCTGTCACATTAGCGCCTAGGGCTAAGTATTCGATCGAGTTTAGTCAAAAATTTTGAGTGAGTCGAGTTTACGAGCCCTATTTTATAATTCAAACTTTTGAAATTTTTTCGAGTCGAGTTGTTTGAGTTTCTGTTCAATTTAATTGTAGATATTTATAATGACATAGTACTAATTGGTTCCAATTTAAACGGCTGTCTATAATCATATACAATATACATATATATATTTTCATATTTTTTCATATGTGAGATACATATATTAGGCAAAGTTGAGAGACTCGACTCGAACTTGAAAACTAATCCACTAATTACTGAAATTTCAAGTTATTCGAAGTCTCATTTTATAACTGGAACTTTATTTAAAATATTTCAATTTGAGTTTTGCTCACCCTTATTAGCAATAGTGTCTCGTCTAATGAAAATAGATATGCTAAAAAGAATTAAATGAGTGACGATAAAACTAACCTTGAAAGAAAAAATAAAAAACCTACAAAAGCACGATCAAAACTTGTACGAGACGAGACAAAAATTTTCATTTTTTTTCGTAAAAAAGTGAAGTCTTATTAAATAAAGAAAAATCTTAAATATGTGAAATATTATATATATATATATGTGTGTGTAAAATAGAGGATGTTAGTGAACGAATCATCTATCAACGTCGATAAGAACGACAATGATGGATGAGTAGGGGTGTGTAAAAAAAATTGATCCGATTGATCCGATCCGTTGATCCGATCCGGAATTTTGAATATTCGATCAGTTTTTTATTTTTCGGACAATTCGGATCAGATATTCGAAAATTTCGGATCGGATACGGATAGTTGTTTTGCATTCGGATCGGATATTCGATTATCCGATATCCGAAAATTTAATTTTTTTTATAGATATAAATCTTGTTATATTTGATATTTTTACTTGTTATATATGAAAAATTGAAATTTTTATGGATAAAATTTTGTTATATTCAATAATTTGTTGATTGTTATATTCGAAAACCTAAAATTTTCATGGATAGGACTTCCAAATTTAAAAAAAATAATTAAATTAAGCCATAATTTTGGATACTCGGATATCCGAATATCCGACCCGAAATTTCGAATATTCAAAAATTGGGTATCTGATTTTTTTGAAACGGATACGGATCGGTAATTTTTCTATCTAAAAATTTCGGACATCTGAAAATTCGGATCGGATCGGTTCGGGTATCCGAAATGAACACCCCTAGCATGAGAAAAGAAATAAACTAGCGTGTTAGACAAAGAAAAAGTGAAAAGAAAAAGAAAAGAAGGGAAAATGAAGGGGAGTTAACGACGATCTTTAACTGCCGACGATGATAGTAGATTAAAATTGTTTTTAAAGATTTGAAATTAAAAAAAAGGAAAGATTGATTTTAGGATTTATTTCTCAAATTGTTTGGTTGAACTTTTTTATAACGTCTTATTTCAATGGTCATACTTTTATGGGATGAATGAGTTATATTTAAAAAAAATTGATATAGATAATGGAATAAGATAAATTAGATAAATATATTAGTCACCTTGTCGCGGATGCTCTCACTAAGAGGTAAACAGCTGGCTATGAAATATACTTCATTCTTATTGGCAAGAATCAAACTCCTGACATCATGGTTAAGGGATGAGGTTAGCACCATCACACCACATCTCATGGTTAAATTTATGGATTTCTTTAATAATTTTATTTGTTCCTCTTAAAATTAAATTCCAATTATCTAAAATTAAGCCAAATTTAGGTGGTTTTACCTAAATTTCTCGATAACTAAATTTTAAACACTATATAATCTAATCTCAAAAGGTGAAATAGATAAATAAAACTAATTTGTTTATTTACCAATAATAACATGGAAATCCCCTTCTTTGTTCATTGCTTTCCCTTTCCTCCCCTATTTAGATTCTTGAGCAACCCTAGCAAATCCTAAAATCACAAATTTTCCTCTTTGGTTCTTTCTTTTTATTAATCAATTATTCAAGGTTATATTAGAACAAAAAATAAATGAAGTTCGATGAAAAGTTAAGATGATATTAGTTAAGGTGATATTTATAAGAAAATGTAATATAGAAATTACTTTTTAATTTATTAAATTAATATATTAAATGTAAAAATAATAAAATGGTAATAAACCCACCTTTAATTAAAAAAACATTTTTTAGATCCACGAATTGGCCGAATGATTAAGAATGTTCATGTTGTCTCATCTTATATAAATTGAAATATTAACATTTGATTTAAGAATATAATACATCTTTATTTAACAAATCTTGAGTTGGTCACCGATCTCTGATTTTTCTTTTTTTTTCTTGAGACTTAATCATAATTCTTATTTCGTTTTTCGTTTGGAGCTATATTATTTTTAATTAACCTTCATTTTCTTTATCAAAATCATAAATGGTTTTATCTGCTCTTATATTGATAGAGATACAATAGTCTTGAATAGGTAATAATTGAGTTGCGATAAAATCAATTTATTATATCTATTTTTATGTCACTATTGATTATGTTTATTTTTCATTATCGATAGTAAGTGTGTACATGGTACAGTAAATTATTTTTATAGTTAATCAATTTTCAGCTTGGTTAACTTTGCTTTTGGTTTTCCCATATTGACTTTAGGTTTTAAGATTTTATACTCTATTTTGATAAATAATAATAATAATAATAACTTTGTTTTATGGCTTTTAATAATTATTTGATAAAATTTTAACGTCTTTTCATAAATATTTCTTTAAAAATATTTTTAAGTAAATAAAAATAATTAATAAATCATATATAGTATTTTTAAGTTATTTCACTATTTTAAGTTTAAAATATTTATTTTTACATTAAAAATAATTAAATTTAACTATAAATTATATAAAAATCAAATTTGGTTTGGTTCGAGTAACCATAATTTTTAAACTTGTGAACTACAAACCATCCAAACACTACAGTTCGGATCGATTTTAGTTTTTCGATTTTTGTGGCTCAATGCTAATTGCTAGTGGTGTTTGTTTATATCTTTTTTTTTTCGAGTTGTCCGAGTTGTTTGATTGTATTTTTAACTATTTCCTTATATTTTTTATAATTTTATTTTCTTGGTTTCTGTTTCAATGTTTACTATGGTCTTCAACGCGTTTCTTGTGTTGTAATCTCATTAATGTTTTTGTGTTGCTATTTCTAGTGTAACCCTAGGTGTTTAGTGATTGTGGTTTACACATTAAGGCTTTGTTGTTGGTTGTTATGCGCAAACTAAGGTTTTACAAAAACTGAAAAATTCAACTTTTGGTAAATTTAGGTTTGAGAGGCTTAAATGGTGAGCAAACCAGTGTTTGGAGACTAAACTTTTGAGTGTTTTTTGTTGCTTTTGAAATTTTTTTGGTGAAAAAACTAGTTTAACCCTTCAAATACAACAAAAAACAAAGCCTAAGTTGTGATTCCCCCCATTTTTTCCTTCAAAAAATCAAAAAGAAGATGGATACAACTCGTGATCAATTAGTAGAGTTTCTATATTAAATATTCATCAACTTCTCTTTCTTTCTAAATAATTCCTAATAATTACTTAGATATTTATTAAATTAATACTAAAAGTATATTTCAAGAAATATCTACCAAAAACTCATATATTTGTAATATTTAATATTATGTCTAGAACTGTCCATAAAAGGATCTAGATATTTATAAGAGTAATGGTTAAGACGTTAACATGTGTCAAAAATTTATTGGCCGCTAAACTTTATTAATAAAGGTAAAAATTCCATGTTTTTGTAAGAGAGATAGAGATAGTCATATAAAATTAAATAATAATGAAGTGATTGTGTCTCATTTTGAAATTGTGTATATAATATACAAATAATATCTTCGACGTTGGGATTGGACCGGCAATTGAACAAGATAACTAGTTCAACTGGTTGGTAAAAATCATAATTAGAAAACAACAAGTTTATGACAAATTAATATAAAAAGGGTTAGAAATTCAAGATTGTTCCGAACTAGAACAATTATCATCAAAGCCATCCTCTAATCACAAACTAAAACTTCAATTGGCATCAAGTCACAAGCAATTACAATTACAATCATCACATAATGTAAATATGACAAATTCTTTCTTTTTATTTTTAACATTAAATTTCAACACCCAAAAAGAAATCTTAAATCATAAGAAAAAAACAGTAAGAATAGACAAACAATTCTAAATATAAATCACTGTAATCACTAATTTTGTCCGAGTTTTTTAATTTCATAACTTGGGCTTTAGTAGTTATAAGTTACACTATTATTACTATTTGTTATTATTGATTTATTTTTCTTTAAAATCATTATTATCGTTATAATTATTATATATTTATTATTAAACAAAAATAGAAAAAATAAATAATACGTAATTATAATAAAATCCCAAGTTAGAATTAAAAGAGTCCAATTAAATGTCCATTTACACGCTCAAAATACTTTACAAATCTGCCAAGCCCAATTACCCATTACACCAATTAAACCCAAATACCCAATCTGCCTAAACCCATGACCTAAACCAGTTCACCCTAACCCGAAGATCCCAACCAAAACCCTAATTTTCTAAACTCTTCAAACCCTATCCGTCAGAAGCTTCTGGAAGTAACCCAAGGCCTTCCAGCTCCACGACCACATCACCAGCCACCTCGGCACCACGTCCGCGCCAACTCACCGGCTGTGTCGGCAGCCATGGCCACGTCACCATCTTCTGCCTTGCATCCGGCCAAAATATCAGATCTGATCTCCCATACAGTTCTTGTAACGGCACCGACAAACACAAATGTCAGACCTCGCATGCAAACAAAAGATACCAACAACAACAACAACTAATAGGAAATTCATGATCTTTTCTTCTCTGTTTTTCAATTATGTAAATCGGCTATATAAGCGGAATCAAAACATTGTAAAAAGGGGGTTTTCCGAGATCAATAAACACAACAAAAATTTCGAAATGTAGCTTTTTTCCTATTTGCATGTTGAATATCGAAAACAAAATACAAAAAAAGAAACGAAGTAGGTTAGGGTTACCTTTTGAGGTCAAATTAGGCGCTGTCGTCATCTCCGTTTCGTCACTTTGTCTTCCCCGTTTAGGGATTAAAAGGTTTCCACTCGGTTCTCAAAGAAGGGATTTAAGGTTTGACTTTCAAAATGAAAAGAGAGATTTTGCTTTAGCTTTCGTTTTTTAATCAAAAGAAAAGGTGGAGGTCAGATCTTTTTACAAAAAGAATTTTGAGGCCGCTGGCTGAAGCGACGACGCGCGGCGTTAGGCCCGTTGGTTTCTGAAAAAAATGAAGGGTCGGGGTTTGATTTTAGAGGATAGGCTTTTTCTGGTTTTAAAATCCTAGGGGAGCAAATGAAGTTTTAGGCAAAAATTTGCCATAGTTTTCGGTATTTATGTGATCGTCGAAACGCCGCCATTTTGGCCAATAAAGATCCGCGTGGTGACCAGACCCGGGAAGGATCCGCGCGTTTTGAGATTTGGGTTAATCACCCGTTTGGTCCTTGAAGCTTCTCCCCGCTTTCATATTGGCCAAGGGTTAATCCCCTTTTTAGTCGCTCCACTTTATTTTTGAAAACCAATTTTAGCCTCTTAAAGTTCTATTTTATTTTAATCTTTCCCCCTAAATTTTGTTTGTTTTATTTCGGTCCCTCATTTATACTATATACCTATTTTATATTAATATATATACATACATATATTATCACTTCATATGTACCTCCCGCATTATGTATATAGACATTATATTATATATATTCGTTATACTGTATTAATGTCATATAGCATTATATACTATGAGTATTATATATATATATATATATATATATATATATATTTATGTCACATATTATATTATCCATTATTATATAGTACTACTTATATTACATTATTGTACGTATTCATATATTGTTTATTTAAATTTTACGTTCGAATCGGCCTTACGGTGACCCGCAACGAGGGATGACCCGTATTATTCATGGCACGTTCAATTTAGCTAACATTTAACATCTAACTTCTAACATTTAATTCCTCGCATTTAATTTTCGCAATTTAAATTCCGCAATTTAATTTCTCGCACTTTAATTTATGTATTTCTTTTCATGCTTGATCCGGTCTTTTTTCTGGATATCTTTTCGCTTGATCCGGTTCATTTTCTGGACTTTTTATTTTCCCGCAATTTAATTTCCGCTATTTAATTTATATTTTTCTCTTTTTATTTGAACCGTCCATTTTTGGATTTTCTTTAATTCCTGCATTTATTTTGATCGCTCCTTAATTTCCCACATTTATCATTATTTATCGTTATTTGCCTATTTTTGTGGCATTCATTATTTCGGGCATTCATTACACCCCTAATTTTAGTTAATTCCATGTTGTTAATTAATCAATTTTAGTCATAAAAGGAGATATTTATTCATTCCGATATTTGTGTCGTAACAGTCCGAGTTTAATGGATGTTAACCAAATATTCGAATTAATTTTCACCGTCTGAAAGTAAACATTAATTTGAAATAAAATTTGACAGCTCATAACATCATTTTAACTGCTTGCATCATGCATAAAGGTGGTGTACTTGATTCGAACCGTAAATTAACACGGCAGTCGATCTTATTCGATGTCGATTTTATCTATGCTCTGATGTACAGTCAACCTTCTTAATTAAATGCTTAATTAAATCAAGCCCACCAATTTGACGAAAGCCCATGTAATTAAAGCACATATCCAATTAAGATCATTTAATTAAATTCAACTTAAATTTCAACAAATTCCATCAATTAAAAGCAACAAATATTTTGGTACCGATTTCCGAGCGTGATAGGGGTGCTGATCCTTCCCCACACGTAACCAAATCCCAAACCCATTTTTAAATAAATCTCTAGTTTTATGGTGTCCGGCCTACCTTAGTGGCTGGTGGCGACTCCAATTTTTCATTTCATTTTCAAAAGCACCAAGATTTTCTGACATCACCCACTTTTTTCCAAAGTACCCATTTTTTCAAAAAACCCATTTTCAACAAAATTACCTTTTTAAAAAAAACCACACATTTTCTCAAAAAATTTCAAAAAAAAACATTTAAGACCTTAAATTATTGTTTTTAAAGAAAATTAATTTTTCAAAAGGCAATTTTTAAAAAGGTCGCTACAGTTGACGACTCCGCTATGAAAAATTTTGTTTTCACAAAACAAAAAGAGAGTTAAGCCAAAAAAATATTTGTTGCTTTTAACGATGAAAATTTTGAAATTCGAGTTGACTTTAATTAATTTGGTCTTTCTTGAAGATATGACTCTAATTACACGAGCTTTGATAATTGGTGGTTTTGCATTAATTGATCATTTAATTTCTAAGGAACCATCGACATGTGTTGCATCATGAACATCGAGCTCTATACCCGAGCTCTGTCCCTTGAGTGGGAGTGAAACACTATATACCCACTTGAGCAACCCTCTACGGGTCAATAATTCACTTTCGGAATCTACGTCTTTTGATGCCTGAGAAGCCCTCCACGTCACTAGGTCGTGCTTTCCCTCGAACCGAATCCAATTCGCAATCTTGTAATGGGACATAATTTGGGCTCTTGTTACCTTAGTAGGTAATTAGATAGGTTCGAGTACCCTTTTTAGAACCAAACCTACATGTATGAGAACTTAATAAGCCTACCCCGATTAGAGCCATGCGGATAACCATAGAAATCTAGAATTCATGATGTTAGGTCGCTTTGGTATGTTTATTCGGTTCTCTTTTTTTCCTTTGCTTGATTATTCTTGTGTATACTCATCACATTTTCACATGAAGTGTTGATTCGAGAACAGTTCAAAATTAAAAGGTCTTATAATAGAAAAAAGAAGTCCATAACATCGAGTCAAGAGAAACTCAAAGTATAAGATCGACCAAGAGGTTGAATAAAGGCCCATCACTTTCTTTTCTTATTGCAATGGAACTCAATTTTCATTATGAGAAGTTGTTTAACGAGAATGTTCGTCGATCAATATTTTTGCATTCATTAGTGCATTTTCAATTCTTTAATCCCTTCACTCATTTTATGGTGATTGCATTGGCATCAAACATTAATTTTATTTATTTTCATAATGATTGCACTCAGTATTATTTCACTCTTTTGCACCGTAGTCGCATCACACAACATTAATCTACATGGTAACTGCATCATACGTTAATTCATTTGCATCACATTAGCATCACGCATTGATTTTATTTATTTGCACGGTAGTTGCATCATACGAGCACTTAAAATTAATTCCATTCATTCGTTCGATAGTTGCATCATACAAGCATTCAGCAATAATCTCATTCATTTGCACTACAGTTGCATCACACATTAATTTTATTTGTACGGTAGTTGCATCGTAAGTTAATCTCATTCATTCACATGATAAATGCACTCATCATTAATTTTATACACAGCATTATAGTTGCATCACATCATCTTGAAATGTTAGTTATTCAGTTGCTTGCATCAACATATACACATTAACATTGCATTTTGAGGCATACATTTCCTCATCCATCATCACATCGTTTCTAAACAAAAAATTCGTCATGTTCGACCAAGGTGATGCCTCTACCGGTGAAAGATGTGGCAAGCTTCATGGCCTACATTTGCATTTCAGATAGTGTAAGTGATTCCTCATTGGGGGGCACCCGAGCACCCCTTCGGTAAGTTTACATTCAAAAAAATTCAAAAACAAAAAAGGCCTGGTGTCAATCTTTTGTAATGGCCACATTCAAAGTTTTAATAAAGGATGCAATATATTTTCTATTCTTTTCATTTTGCAAATATATTTGCTTATTGGGTCCCCTTATATCAATTGCACAAGGGAAATTGACTTTAACTCGAAGGTTGATTTCGAGTAGCCTGTGTCTAGTTGAAATCCTAAGCTGCGGAGATTACGAAAGTGCAACTTGCATTTCACCTTAAAGACCACACAGAATAACAAATCGATGCAATTTGATGCTAAAGCCTTCGAAAAGCATTTTAACGTTCAAAGCCTGGTAATAGGCGTTTTCAAAACAAGACAAATTGACTTAACTGACAAAGCCTGGTAATAAGCATTTTTCAAATTTAATCAAAAAATACTTCAATGTTCGAAACCTGGTAATAGGCATTTTCGGATAAGAGTGGAATTTTTTGGGCACTCCGCTGAAGCCCATCCCAATTGAAACTCTTCGCTTCATGAGTGATGGTAATATTTTCAAAATCATGATAATGCCGAGTAGCTCGGGAATTTGTCGTTTGCTCCATCATTTATTTCGAGCCAAATGAATGCGATGAATTGAATTCCCCAAACAAAATGAGACAAGAAAAGTGAATATGCCAAAAGTAAGTTGGTCAAGCATCGAAGTAACTTAAAATGCACTTCACATCTTCAAACATCAATTCAGTTTTCGAGGTCTTCTAGACACAGGATTTTTTTGGGGCAATCATCGGTAAGCTATTTTTAGTTTTGTTCATGCACTTGATATTTGGGGCATTCAGTATAGCCTAATATATTTACAATTTTAAAAGAAAATTTATTTTTCTCAATAAACATCTCACATTGAAATCAGAACATGTATTCTACATTACTCACAAAGATTTCAAAAATTACCAACAACAAAAGAACAAGAGTAAGCAATAATTTTTGGGGGGGGAATAATTTGTTGGGGCAATAAGATGGCCAATCGGTTTAATGGCAAAGATATCAAAAGTCGAGCAATTGAGCAAAGTTCAACAAGAGCAGTCTATAGTGGAAACTTTGAAGATACATTTTTCAAGGTTGAACCAAAGTGTGAGATAGGGTATTCTAGCCGCATTAGAGCCCCAATGAAAAAACAAGCCCGAGTTTTTTTTCAACTTTTTCAAAGAACAAGACTCGCTCAAGTTGTCCTCATATGGTATTCATTCATCATACATAGTTAGACATCCCTAGGTTAGGGGCATGTTAACTCATGCATCAATCATTTTACCTTTTTGACAGATTTACAAAGACCTTAATCTGCAACTTCAAGATTGAAGAAATAGATCTAGCAATATCTCAATTCATACCTTCATGAAACCAAGCAAATATTTCGTCCATGACTTTATGAAAAGTGGATCACAAAAAAAATCGAGAGCTCCCAACGAGAATAACTCATCCAGCAAGAATCAAGGGTTCCTGTCAAGAAGAGCCCATCCAGCAAAATTCTAGATATTACTTCAAGATCTACACCAAAGCCATCGGTGCACGGTTTTATTTTTGAACTGACAACCTTCAGTGTTGGAAGTTTAATATATCAGTAGCCTCCAATGCTTGACTTTCATTTTTTGGGAATTAGTAAGACCCTCAGTGCATGATAATCCAAGCCATCAGCAGCCTCCAATGCTCAACTTTTATTCTTCCGGTAATCAGTAAGACCTTTAGTGTATGGTAAATCAGGCTGTCAGTAAACTTTTCAGTGTTTGACTTTATTTTCCAGCCATCAGTAATACCTTCAATGTTTGGTGAGCTGAGCCATCAGTAAGACCTTCAGTGCATGCCTTTAATTTTTCGATAATCAGTAAGACCTTCAGTGCATGGTAACCCAAACTTTCAGTAAATATTTCAGTGTTTAACCTCTTTTTCTAGCCATCAATAAGAAAACCATGTGCATGGTGAGCTAGGTTGTCCGTAAATGCTTCAATGTTGGACCTTTATTTTTTGACCACCACTAAGACCTCCAGTGCATGGTGAGCCAGTTTGTTAGTAAATCCTTCAGTGTTTGACTTTATTTTCTAGCCATCAGTAAGACCTCTCATGTGCGTGGTGAGCTAGGTTGTCCGTAAATCCTTCAGTGTTGGGCCTTCATTTTTGGCCATCAGTAAGACCTCTCATATGCTTGGTGAGCCAAATCGTCAGTAAGTCATTTAGTGTTTGACTTCATTTTCTAGCCATTAGTAAGACCCCTTATGTGCGTGGTGAGCTAGGTTGTTCGTAAATTCTTCAGTGTTGGACCTTTATTTTTGTCCATCAGTAAGACCTCCAGTGCATGGTGAGCTATTTTATCCGTAAATCCTTCAGTGTTGGACCTTTATGTTGGCCATCAGTAAGACCTCCAGTGCTTGGTGAACCAGACCGTCTGTAAATCCTTCAGTGTGTGACTCTAATTTTACAAGTCACCAGTAAGACCCTTAGTGCGTGGTGATTTGCAATGTCATCAAAACCTTCAGTGCTTGACCATTTATCTCTCGAGCCATCAACATGACCTTAAGTGCACGATGATTCGAGCTTCGAACCGCAAACAAGGAAGTGGGACAAAATTAGTGATTTTAGTCTTTGTTCTATCCTTGTTAACACAATAATGAGCAAAGAGGGGCAGTTGTAATCACTAATTTTGTCCGGTTTTTAATTTCATAACTTGGGCTTTAGTACTTATAAGTTACACCATTATTACTATTTGTTATTATTTATTTATTTTTCTTTAAAGTCATTATTATCGTTGTTATTATTATATATTTATTATTAAACAAAAATAAAAAAACAAAAATAAATAATACATAATTATAATAAATGCCCAAGTTAGAATTAAAAAGTCTAATTAAATGTCCATTTACAAGCCCAAAATACTTTACAAATCTGCCAAGCCCAATTACCCATTACACCAATTAAACCCAAATACCCAATTTGCCTAAACCCATGACCTAAACAGGTTCACCTGAAACCCGGTTTAGCCTAACCCAGATATCCCAACCAAAACCCTAATTTTTTAAACTCTTCAAACCCTAGCCACCAGAAGCTTATGGAAGCAACGCTAGGCCTTACAGCTTCACGGCCACATCACCGGCCACCTCGGCACCACGTCCGCGCCAATTCACCGGCCGTGTCAGCAGCCATGGCCATGTCACCATCCTCCGCCTTGCATCCGGCCAAAATGCCAGATCTGGTCTCCCATACAGCTCCTGCAACGGCACCAACAAACACAAATGTCATACCTCACATGCAAACAAAAGATACCAACAACAACAGCAACAACCAATAGGAAATTCAGGATATTTTCTTCTTTGTTTTTCAATTATGTAAATCGGCTATATAAGCTGAATCAAAACATTGTAAAATGGGGCTTTTTCGAGATCAATAGACACAACAAAAATTTCGAAATGCAGCTTTTTTCCCCTATTTTCATGTTGAATATCGAAAACAAAATACAAAAAAAGAAACGAAGTAGGTTAGGGTTTACCTTTCGAGGCCGAATTAGCCACCACCGTCGTCTCCGTTTTGTCACTTTGTCTTTCCTATTTAGGGATTAAAGAGTTTCTACTCGGTTTTTAAAGGAGGAATTTAGTGTTTGACTTTCAAAATGAAAAGGAAGATTTTGCTTTAGCTTTCATTTTTTAAAATCAAAATAAAAGGTGGAGGTCAGATCTTTTTACGAAAGGAGTTTTGAGGCCACCGGCCACCAGCTAAAGGTGGCCGAAGCGACGACACGCAGCGTTAGGCCTGCTAGTTTCTGGAAAAACGAAGGGTCGGGGTTTGATTTCAGAGGATAGGTTTTTTTTCTGGTTTCAAAATCCCAGGGGAGCAAATAAGTTTCAAGCAAAAATTTGCCATGGTTTTCGTTATTTATGTGATCGTCGAAACGACGCCGTTTTGGCCAGTAAAGATTAGCGCGGTGACCCGACCCAGGGAAGGATCCGAGCGTTTTGAGCTTTGGGTTAATCACCCTTTTGGCCCTTGAAGCTTCTCGCTGCTTTCATATTGGGCAGGGGTTAATCCCCTTTTTAGTTCCTCCACTTTATTTTTTGAAAACCAATTTTAGCCTCTTAAAGTTCTATTTTATTTTAATCTTGCCCTCTGAATTTTGTTTGTTTTTATTTCGGTCACTCTTTTATACTATATACCTATTTTATATTAATATATATATATATATACATATATTGTCACTTCATATGTACCTCCCGCATTATATATATATATATATATATATATATATATTATATATTCGTTATACTATATTAATATCATATAGCATTATATACTATGAGTATTATATATATATATGTCACATATTATATTATCCATTATTATATATTACTACTTATATTACATTATAGTACGTATTCATATATTGTTTATTTAAATTTTACGTTCGAATCAGCCTTACGGTGACCCGCAACGGGGGGTGACCCGTATTATTCACGGCACGTTCAATTTAACTAACATTTAACATCTAATTTCTAACATTTAATTTCCGCAATTTAAATTCTCACGTTTTAATTTCCGCATTTCTTTTCATGCTCTATTTAGTCCTTTTTCCGGACTTCTTTTTGAACGATCTGATCTATTTTCTGGACTTTTCATTTTCCCGCAATTTAATTTCCGCTATTTAATTTTCGTTTTTCTCTTTTAATTCAAACCAGTCCATTTCTGGATTTTCTTTAATTCCCGCATTTATTTTGATTGTTCTTTAATTTCCCGCATTTATCCTTATTTATCTTTATTTGCCTATTTTTGAAACATTAATTATTTCGGGCAATCATTACATCCCTAATTTTATTTAACTCCATGTTGTTAATTAATCAATTTTAATCATAAAAAAGGGTATTTATTAATTCCAATATTTGTGTCGTAACAGTCCGAGCTTAATGAATGTTGACTAAATATTTTAATTAATATTCACTGTCTGAAAGTAAACTTTAATTGAAAATAAAATTTGACAACTCATAACATCATTTTTAACTGCTTGCATCATGCATAAAGGTGATGTACTTTATTCGAACCATAAATTAACACGGCAGTCGGTCTTATTCGATGTCGGTTTAATCTATGGTCCGATGTACATTCACCCTTATTAATTAAATGCTTAATTAATTCAAGCTCACCAATTTGACGAAAGCCCGTTTAATTAAAGCACATATCCAATTAAGACCATTTAATTAAATTCAACTTAAATTTCAACAAATTCCATCAATTAAAAGCAACAAATATTTTGGTACCGATTTCCGAGCGTGATGAGGTGTTAATCCTTCTCCACACTAACCAACTCCCGAACTCATTTTCAAATGAATCTCTGGTTTTATGGTGTCCAGCCTACCTTAGTGGCCGGTGACGACTCCAACTTTTTATTTCATTTTCAAAAACACCAGGATTTTTCGACATCGCCCACTTTTTCCAAAAATACCATTTCTTCAAACCCCCATTTTCAAACAATTTTCAACAAAATTACCTTTTTTTAATAAAAAAAAACTCACATTTTCTCAAAAAATTTCAAAAAAACATTTAAGACTTTAAATTATTATTTTTTAAAGAAAATTAATTTTGTAAGAGGCGATTTTCAAAAAGGTTGCTCCACACAATCTCATACAGAAATCGCAGTTTGAAATATCGTTAGTAGTAAAAAAAATAAAATTTAAGAAAAACAGAGCAAAAATCCCAACCTCGCAAGTAGCAGCTGAGCAGCAAATGAACAACAGACGAGCATTCGAATCAGAAAGGATCGATAATAGATCGGCAGCAATTGGCTGGAGCAGAGAAAAGCAGTGGTGGTGGGAAAATAAAACTGGAAGCAAACTACGGCAAAAACAAAGAAAATAAAAGTAAAAACGAAAAGCAAAATACATAATTGGACTGGGCGGGGCCGTGGAAAAGCAATTAATATGGACCACTTTAAATTTTAAAAAACATAACAATCAAAAATTTAAAATACTGTTATTCTCGAGCCAGCAAGCTTACTCGATACGCAATCTAAGTTCTTATTAAATGTGAAATTTAACGTGTCATGTTCCATAGCATAAGAAATAAATAATATAAATTTGGATACTCAACGATACATTAATTTTCATATGAACATTGGATTGAACTTGAACTCAAGAATAAAAGAAGGAAAAAAAAAGGGTCAAGTTGAAGGGGGAGACATTCCATAAGAGCAAATGTCTTTTTCTTGCTTGAAAGATGTTTTCGTGTTTGACGGGATAGTCAACGCCGAACAGAAAGTGCAAGAGGCAATCCAAGAGAGTAATAAGCAGAATAATGAAGAGATATTTGGTGAAGCACTAGAAGGGATGTATGTCAATGTGATATATGAAGATGACAATGGCTAAAAGTTTTTTTTTACTGAAATTTGCTCTTGCTTCTCAAGAAAAGTGCTCAACAATTGGACTAGTAAAGACCTTCTTGTAAATTTTAGGTCAGACTCAGAGTAATGTTCGGAATCAACCCTATTGCTTTTGCTCGAGAGAATTAACGATCTTTTATAAAGACAATTATGTTAATCTGTTTGTTTTCAAGTTCAATGAAAAAAATGTTTTTCTCTTCTCTCAAATAGCAAACATTTTATTTATTTATTCTTTCATTCATCTCATACAAATATTCATTTTTCTTCCCAGTATATATTTGTTTTCTAAATAAATTTATAAGATCATTATTATTAATTTTATGAATGATTTTGCGAGATAGATTTCAAGCGGCCCATATGCCTGGCAAAAATTGATGAATGTGAAGATGAGATAGAATATGAGATCTCTAACTAATTATTGAGGCTAATAGTAAAAGTAGGACAAATAGGTCTTACCTCGCTAAAAAAATGACGATTCTTAATTTGGGGACTGACAAAAAAAAAAGAGATGTAAAGATTGGTCTCGTTTTTTCATTATAGACCAAACATAATTTGATCAAATTGATTCAAGAGTTCAAGGATATCTCTGTTTGAACTTATTAAGATATGCCAAGGTTAGATACATGTATTATTGTGCACAAACTACCAATAGGGCCTGAATGTAAGTCAGTCCAACAAAAGTTAAGAACAATAAGGACAGACATGTTGTTAAAGATCAGGGAATAAGTAAAGAAGTAGTTTGATGCCAGTTTCCTTAATATAGTTTCAGGTGCCAAAGAAAGATGAAAAAGTGCGCATGTGTGGATTACAGAAACCTCAATAAAGCAAGTCTAAAGGATAGTTTTCCTTACCTTATATTGATACTTTAGTCGACAACACTATGGGACATTCATGCTTTTTTATAGATAATTTCTCGAAATACAATCAAATAAAGATGAATACTGAAGAAATATAAAAGACTTTATTTATAACCATGTGGGGCACATTTCGTGATTGAAAAGAACAAAAGGCACAACCTAGAAACAATTTAGGGTAAAGTACACAAATAGTCACTAAACTATCTTTAAAAATATAAAATGGTCATCAAACTTTTAAATGTTATATAATGAGCATTAAACTTTAGTTTTTGTTACAAAATGGACACTGGCCGTTAACTGTCGTTAATTGGGTGACATGACAGTTACATAATTTTGAATAATATAACATTTAATCTTCCATATTGACACATTTAATCAATTTATTTCTAATTTAGCCATCATTATTGATGTCTAAATTGATTGAATGTGTAAATATTAAAAATTAAATATGATATTATACAAATTTTCGTAACTGACACGACTTCTAGTAAAGGGCAGTTAACGGCCCAATGACCATTTTGTAATAAAAACTAAAATTTAATAATTATTATACAAATTTTAAAAGTTTAGTGATCATTTCATATTTTTAGGGATAGTTTAGTGACCATTTGTGTACTTTACCTAACAATTTATATATACTAATACTAGCATTCAACGATAGATTCAGGTTATCTTGCTGTGAGAGGAAACATTTGATTTCGACAATTTCATTCTGGTTCCAAGCAAACTCCGCTTAATATTGGAATCATCAGAACAGGAAAAAGAGCAAAGAGAATCAGAGAAAAAAATGGGTTCTCTCATAATCCAAATATTCAATTTTTCATCAAATTTCCTCTTCCTTTTTCTCCTCGTATCACAATCTTTCGTCTTAGAAACAATCGCCATTGAAAACAAGAACCCAACAGCATATGAAGTTCTAAAAGACTTCGACTTTCCCATCGGCCTTCTCCCCAAAGGCGTGACGGGCTACGATTTCGACTCATCATCAGGAAAATTCTCAGCCTTTTTGAACGGCAGTTGTAGTTTCTCCCTCGAAGGGTCTTACCGATTGAAATACAAGAATACCATCAAAGGGTATCTGTCAAAAGGCAAAATTGCAAGCTTGGAAGGTGCCACTGTGAAGCTCTGGTTCATGTGGGTTAATATCGTTGAGGTCTCGAGAATAGGGGATGATCTTGAGTTTTCTGTAGGGATTGCTGGTGCTGGTTTTCCTGTTCATAATTTCGAAGAATGTCCTCAATGTGGTTGTGGAGTGAATTGCAATGTTAATGTTAATCACCAGCAACAAGTAAGAAAATTTGGGGAGAACCCTTTTGTTTCCTCTTATTAGAGGGAAGTCTGTACTTTTGAATTCTTGATATGTATATGGAGTCTTGTTGAATTTCAGTGCAGATAAATGGAATTGGATTGTGTTTATGTTGGCAGATTGATCATATATGGTTATAGTAGAATTGTTGGTTGGATTCATTGTTTGCTTATTGATTTAAAGTTGAAAGTACTTTGTTTTTTGATCAATTTTTGTGATGTGGAAATGGGTCCCTATGTCATAGAATCTTGTAACATTGTTTGTCTTAAAATGTTTATGCCATGTATGACACTAGGATTGGAACCACATGTGAAACGGTTCAATTCTCTTTAGGATGCATGCAAAATGTCATTTGCTTTCCATGGTAGAAATGGTGATGGGGCATTTTGCTAGGACCTTGAACTATCTATTTGCAATTTAAGTTTGAGACTCTAGTTTCTACATGTTCTTCGTTTTTAGCATTAGGATGCGGTGCGACCATGGTAGAACATCAGGAACCGGAACGATATTCATCATAATTCCATTGCTGATGCAAGAAAGATTGGTCTCTTTGGACAATGCAGTCTGCACTATGTGGTAATACATTTAAAGTCATGGTAAAATTGTGTGGAACAAAATTTTGTTCTGAAGTAGTTTCTGTATTGGCTAGGTATTAGGTTATGTCTTTCTCTCGGGAATTCAGGATCGAAAGAGAATAAGGGACCGTTAGTTATTAGGTTATGTCTTTTTCTTGGTACCAAAAATCTTTTTACCCATTATGATCTGCAGTGTTAAATTAGAATCCTCTGCATTTGGAATGAAAACATGAGGCCTTAACCACTACTCCCTTATGTTGTTGGTAGTGGAAGTCAAATTTTTCTGCTCCGGCTAGGGGCCGAGCTAGAAATTTATTTAAGGGGTATTATTTTTTCTACACTATTTAAGGAGGGTTAATTATTTATAAAGGGGTGTTATTTTATTTATAAAATGAGTGTCATTTATATAGATTTTCAATTTTTTATACATAAATTATATAGGAAAATAAATTTCTAAAAAAATTTAGGGTGTCACGAGACACCCATTCTAAAACTTGGCTCCGCCTATGGCTCCGGCTTGCTCGAAAAATCTCGGAGTATACAAGGGATCACATTATTTTTTTTCCAAGATTGAAAGTGACTTCAATTAGCTTCACTGACTGTAAATACTTTGCCTTCAATATAACCCAAAGTTCCAGTCTTGCTGCCAAGGGAGTGGCTTTCTAGATGAAAGTGACTTTTAGTAGTTTCCTGCACTTCTTTGACTAATATCTTGTAATCTATAAAACTCCACTGTTTCGGTCATTCTTGCTTCCATTGTTTCATGTTTAAAAAAATTATTGTATAGACAATTCGACTTTGACATGTTGAAAAAAAATCAATAAATTTTTTTAACACGTCAAGTACAAATTGTCAAGGTGATGGTTTAAATTGATGAAATGGCTTTATCAATATGATATTGATATTTTAATGATTTTATTAAAGTTGTGACCCAAATTTATTCCGGAAAAGATAATATTCTTTATTAATTAGTGTTCTTCGAATTGGTGTCTTTCGCTGGTATCCTCTGTATACTGAAGTTTTCTTTAGAGTATATATTCTTCGTGGTACGTAAGAATTCTAGACCGAGTGAAATTCTATTTTTCCTATTTGCTTATATGCAACGAGTAAAATTATTTTTTATGTAAGTTTTCTTTATAAACAAGTAACTTATCCCTCTAAATAGATGTTAGGATTAAGGTTTTAGACACAACGCAAGCATAAAACATGTAGATTAAAAACTCTACATAGCGTTAAAAGGCAAACTGATTGTACTTTTTTATTCTTCGTCACAATAAAATTTCTCATCTTCTGCATGTCTATTGTTTTTCCCATTTTAAGTTTTTCACGTAAATTTTAAAGTTCTTTATTTTTTTTTGTTTTGTTTGCGATTACCATCTTCATTGTTTCATTGTTATCGTTCGTCACCAATATATCTCTAATATAATAAATTCAAATAGAATTTGTAAAACTCGATGATCAATTTTAAATGGGTAAATTACACAGATCATTACTGAACTTCGCTCTCGACCTATTTTGGTCACTGAACTTTCAAAACGATCAATTTACTCACTAAATTTTACTTTTTTTACCTATTTTGGTCACTCTAAATTATTTTATTAATATTTTGGTATAATTTGGTATATTTTATTATTATTAAATATAAAAAATAATTTAAAATAAAACCCTCAAACCTCAAACAACTTTCACCTTCACCGGCATCACCCACTCACTCGCCGGAGTCACACTTACCGGTATCATCCACCCATTCTCAGCGTCACCCACTCGTTCGCCGGTGACTTCCTTAAACGTCTCATCTTCTTCTGCACTTATATACCCACCATGAACCCTAAATCAAACCCACAAATCCAAATCTATTTTAGAGTATGATTACTATAAAGCAGCAAAAATAGGTTGTTTTGGTGATTTAAGGCATTGAAGAATAGTAAAAGATGGCGACTCTTGCAAGACCAATTCACAAATGGTATGCCGACGAATGAGTGTGTAGCGCGGTAAGGGTAAACTACGCTGGTAAGGGTGGTGATCTAAGGTTCTTGAACGAAGAAGGAAAGAGTTTTGGATTGAAGATTGAATATGATTTCAGGTTTTCTTTTTTGGGTAAATTTCATATTTTATATTTTTAAATTTTTAGTTTTTTTATATTTAATAATAATAAAATATATTTCTATTTTAAATTATTTTTATATTCAATAATAATAAAACATGTCATGTCATACCAAAAGTATTATAAAACAATTCAAAGTAATTAAAATAAGTCAAAAGAATAAAATTCAATAAGTAAATTGATAGTTTTAAAAATTTAATAACCAAAATAAGATAAAGAGTAAAGTTACACCCTTTTTATATTTAGATCATAGTTTTGAGAATACCAATAGTAAGTACTAAAGTAACCCTTTTCTTCAAGTACTCGTAATTTTCTAGAAATTGGTTCGGTTCAATAGGTTTCTTGGATTTTTTTTTATTGTGGATTTTAATTCAGTTTGATATGGTTCGGTTCGATTAGACTTGTCAAACTTAACCTGAGATCCGAGAACCGAATCGATTTACTCTAACCGAGATCTAAAATTGACCCGAACACGATGACCTAAATTTGATCCGAGACCCAAAATAAATCAAACTGAACCGAAATCGAACCGAATTTTAGTTGAACCGAAAATGAACTCGAACCGATTTTCAACCGAATCGATTTTACCCGAACCGAAAGCAACCCGAACCGAAGGCTACCCAAAATAAAAATATATATTAAAATAAATAAATAAAGATGAGATGAAAAATATATATTAAAATAAATAAATAAATAAAGATGAGATGTGAATTGTCGCTCAAAACACCAAAAAGTCAAACATACAAGCTATATAAAGTCATATGTAGGGTGGAAAAACCTAACTCGGCTTGAAAACCCGACTAAAACCGACCGAATCTCCTATTAACCTAATATTGACCCGACCCAAAATCAACAGACCCGAAAGTCAACCGAACCGAAGCCTCGACCCGATACCCAAACCAAAATCACCATAGACCCGAACTAAAACCGAACCAGACTCAAACTAAACCAAATCGAATTTAAACCAATTATAATCAGACCTGAAATAAACTGAACTAAAATGACTAAAACCAAACTGAACCGAATGACTCATTTGCTCCACGAGGTTCAATAAGATTTCTCAATATCATATGGCATTACCCTACTTCTGATGCCATTATAATAAGAGGCTTTTCAAATTAAAAAAGTTTAAACATATATTTGCTACATAAGTTACATATTTTTCTTAAAGTTTGTATAGATTTTAGTTGACTGTAACCTCTTTTTTTCGTTAGATTTTAATAATAAGTAATTTAATTAATATTATTTAAATTATTTTTTTTGAATAATTTTACCTAGAGAGAAAGAATGAAAGAATTTGATCTTATTAAATTTGGACTCATAATCTAGAAATGACAGAGTATCAACCGAAAACTTTAACTATTCATTTTAAAAATTGTTGACAATATCATTTAAGTAAGATCAAACTTGTAATTGGACGAACATAAATATAATTTAAACTGATGTTGAAATGATAAAAAAACGTGTCCACATTTATAAATAAAAATCTTCTTTCCTTTTTAATATTTTTATTTATGCTCTAACATTAAAAAAATAAAATTTAAAATTAGATTTAAAATTAAAGTTTAAAGTGTAAAATTTAATTTTTTAGAAGGCAGAGGAATTTGTTCAATTCCTGCCCAAATCAACCAACGAAACTGATCCCGAAAAGGCAGATTCCAACAATATGCATTAATTCCATAAATCATCGAAAGCCCCCCACCACTAGTCCATAACCCCATCTGCTCCACCTTTAGCAAACACTATCCTACTCGAAATCCAACTCCATTACAATGCAGGCTCCACACACACACACACACAAAAATCAACTGTTTTAAGACTCATGAACAAGAGAACCCGGCACAGAATTCTTATTCCAACAAGTTTCGAGACGAAAACCGAACAACAACGGTGGAAAACGATCACAAGCAGCTCTATATACAAAAGTAGCAAATTTCGATCTTACATTACATTACCATAGTTGTCTCTACATAGTAGAGCTTTACAAAACCCGTCTAAGTCACACATTCAAAAGAACTACACATGCAAAAGGTACACAAACCTAGCTTTTCACAAACTTGAGCTGCAAAGGGATCTGATTTGTCGCCAAATATGAGGAGACGGCTCATATCTCACACGTCGTAAGGAGGATGAGGGCTCCTTGGTCCAACCTCGTTAGCCTTCTCGTACGCGTCCGATGTTGATCTTCTCCGAAATCGAAACGACTCTCTGCCTCCTAACAACATCCCATCCGCATTAACAAAACCATACATCTACATTTATACTTTGGATTACAACATATACAAAAAGTAGGGTCTGGTACGCTAACCTAACCGTCCTTATCCATGACCCAAAACCCTAAACTCACTAAATTTAGGCCGCATGCATCCAAAACTTCATCAATTATATAAAAATGACATCGAAAAATTATACAAATGTGGCAAAGTTGAGGTATACATTTGCTACATAAAATAAAACCTTGTGCCATGGCTATGATTTTAACATTAATATATACATAATATTGATGTGACATTACATTATTGTGCAGTATACCCCACATAGGAAATGAAAGGCCAAAAACATAATAAAATACACCATGAATTATTGTTTTAGGAAGGTAACATAAATGGACCAAAACCAAACATTTTTTCAAGCTGTTAAAGTTATGTATTAATATCAGTTTAAGATTCGAACCCTAAATAACATTTAAGTACAAATTTTATGATTTTTTATCCCACTTATAAAATTAAAATTATATTAGTTATGAGCAAGCACATTTGACCGGTTGGTCAAGCTGCTCATCTTTGTTCCTTTATTTCTCTCTGGTTATGGGTCTAGACCCACTAATAGCATCTATTCCTTCCTTTAGTGTCCCCCTTCCCCTCCCTCTAAGTAGAATTAAGATTACATAGATTTTGTCAATATATATATTGGAAATAAAAAGTTTCTATAAAAAGTAAACGTTCAAGGATATAGGTTGAAGTTTAAAGTTTAGTTTAGAATTTAGGGTTTATGGATAGAATTTAAAGTTTAAGATTAAAATTTAAAGTTTATAAGTTAAAAATTAAATTTCTAACCATATTATCGTAAAACATGAATCCTAACTTATGAACTCTAAATTCTATCCATAACTCTTAAATCTTAAACCCTAAACTTAATATCTTAAACCATAAAACTAAAGTGTGTGAAATTTTTGTTTCATATTGAATATAAATCCTAAATGAAATATATAATATCAATGCATGGTGTTTATATGTCAATGAGGGCATGCTCGTCATTTCACACCTCGCAACTCCCAAACAAAATACTCTCTTGCATCCCAACTAACATTCCATTTTCTTTAATTATCCATTCATGAAAGATACATACAAAGCTCGTAAATGAATGACATAACTAACCTCCTAAAGGGTAAAATAATCAAGTTGACGTAACTACCCATCGGTACTCTCCACTTATGAAGATGTTTCTAGACACTCACTGACCTTTCGAGAGGGGGCAATTTCGGGATTTAAGAAATAAACGAGGGGCAAATCCGGAAGCTAGAGAGAGAAATTGTTACCGGAAAAAGGCGACACCGGAGGAGTTGACCCGGCTGGTGAAACCGGCGGCGATTCGGTCTGGTACCCGGGCGGCCTTACGATCATGATACTACGTGTCACTCTCGTCGCTTCCTGCGGCGTTTCATCACCGCACGATCTCACACTCCCGCCATCAGATTCTGACCATTACACCGAACCAAATCAAATAAAAGTTAAATGTGAATAATGATAGTACAGAAAAAAGTAATAAATTTCATTCGCAACAGTTCCTCGTTTTGTTTGTAAATTATATTTGCTTCGACTTAACAATTTGAATTACTTTTGATGACAATTGATTCTTTTAAGTGAGGAACTATTGTTCTATATATAAAGTCTATCACCGCCAGCCACCGTCGTCGTGATATAACACGCGATTGGTGGAGGGGGGGCCTAAGCGTACCCTTGGCGGAGTTTGGCCGGAAAGTGAAAGTGGAGTGCTTTCGGAGCTTGCCGAGGCCGTTATCGGGTCGGGGACCCGCAACGGTATCGTCCCACAACTGGTCAAGCAGCCCCATCTGATTGGAAAACGAACGGAGATCGGCGTATTTTAACGGATCCGGCGACGTATCTTAATGAGCATTAAACAACTCGATAGCCAGGATAGAGAGGAGTATCAGTGGAGTGACGAACATATTTAAAGACGAAATGAAGGTCAAATGCCGAACAAGTTGAGATAAATCTGAACTGTTGATCTAGATCTGAGAATTGATAGTGACGTGGAAGCTGGATCGAGGAGCACGTAGTTGCGGATAAGATCAGACAGGGCCCAGAAACTCGGAGTTTTTTGGCGCCCATGCGCATGTCACGTGACTAGGTCGTCTTTTACGAAGTAAAACGTCGGAAATACCCTTAAATTATCCAGTTGGATTATAAATAGTCTGGATTCTTTCGGAAAATTACGAGGCAGACCTGACTAGATTCACAGCCGCCTTCTGATATAATATTGTATTTATCAGGACAATAATTAGCCCTTCTTTTATTTTATTTGGTTTAATTGAAAAAAATTAAAATTATACTCCCTCTTTCGGCCCTTAAAAATGTTCTGTATTAACTTTTCATTTTGTTTTAAAAAGAAATTTATTTTATAAGAGATGTGATATAAAATAATTTAAATATTAATTTTATTTTTAAAAATTTAAATTTTGTTTGATAGGAAATTAAAAAAAAAAGATAGAAAGAGAAATATAGGTTTAAAATATTGTTAAAATTTCCATTGAGATAATTTTAATAGGACATATTGAGAATTTTTTATTTGGCATTTAAT
Organism: Hibiscus mutabilis; assembly: GCA_019671005.1. Taxonomy (NCBI): domain Eukaryota; kingdom Viridiplantae; phylum Streptophyta; class Magnoliopsida; order Malvales; family Malvaceae; genus Hibiscus; species Hibiscus mutabilis. The sequence continues at coordinate 4,819,300 of CM033744.1, forward strand.
ACGAAAAAAACACCCCTAACATTTATGGGTGGCAACGAGGGGGTCGGGGTCGATTATGCATTTCCTATTCTGTTCTGGCACTTGTAGGTACGGTTTTAGAAAATTTTATTAAAAGTTTCAAGGATTTTTTTATTATCATACCGATCTCTTACGGATCCCCGCGGGTTTCAGTTAATCTACATACCCAAAAATATAAGCAAAAATTAATGGATTAAAACAAATACCCAACATTAAATCTCCAAAATTACAAACAAAAATGATAAATTTAGTTTTGGCAATAACAAACAAACTATTTCAAAACTATAAAATATGACTAAAATATTAACTATTAAAACATGTCAGCTTGCACTAACTTTAAAAGAAAATATGTAATAAATAATTTACAGTTCCAAATCATGATCTATTTGTTCTAAAAAAACTAGATTGATAATCTTTCTAATCATATAAATTATTCTTCTAATTTTACTCATACGATTTATGGCTAATTTCTGAAGTCAATGTCATTATTGTTTTTGGAAACAAATATGATGTCATTTCTTCTGACCTTTGCTCACTGAAAAATTAATAATGCCTAATATATAATTCAAAATTAAGAACCATTTGCTTTAAACGAATCTAAACTTTCGTATGGTTATAGAAATATAAGGCTCACTTCCTGATTTATCTTGTAGAATTTTTTGTTATTTTTCAAAGTCATTGCGAAAATTATTTTCTAAGAAATTTGCTGCCAAATTTTTATAACCTTTTAACATTCAAATATTCATATTTTTTAAAATACATATCGAAATCGATCACCGTGTATTTTAAACAAAATTAGACTGAATCACATTTACAACGATGTATAAACCACTTTCTAATTATTTTATGAAATTTACAGAGAATTTTCAAACTTGCTCCAGTTGACTATACTAAAGATATGGTAGTTTTTTTTTTGTTTTTGAAAAATGGGTAAATTATCCTTATGGCCATCCAACTTTGTAAAATATCGAGATCGCTGCAGATATTTTTTAGAGATCTCTACAGTGATTTATAGGGGTACGGTTCAGTTATCCCCATTATTTAGATATAATACCCCATGCTCATATGAGCTTTCGGTGATAAAACCTCCCCCTTCCTCGTCCTTATCCGTGGGTGAAGATTTCGATTGTTTGCCATACCCGTCAGTTCGAATTCTTATAATTTTTGATTATTTCTCACCTTATTGCCACCCCTACTAACGATTTACTAAATAGCCATTTTGGCTCGTATTCTCTTTTTTTGTCCACTTTCCCCCCTAATTTTTTATTTTAGGTCAAAATAGCCCCCATTGAATAAAATTGTTAGTTGACTAATGGTCAACGCGGGATACTGAAGTGGCATGTTAACTTGTCTTGGGACGCTGGTGTGACACTTTGCTACTTCAACAATTTTTTAAAAAAAGTATTTTTTTATATTTTTAAAAAAATATTTAATAATTAATAATACTTTATTTAATTTATTAATTTTATTTTTTAAAAAGCACAATAAATAATAATTTATTTGATTTATTATTTTCTAATAAATAATTTTTTTATTTTTTAAAATAGTAATTAATTAAATAGATTATTATTTAATATTTTTCAAAAAAATTATTTAAAAAATGTTTATTTTTTAGAAAGATTATGTTAGGATATTTGTTTTGATATAATAATTGAAAAATAGTTTTGGACTAAATTGAAAAGATTTCAAAGATGATTTTAAATTCAAACAACTTGAAAATAAGTTTGAGGTATTTTCAAAAGGTTTTGGAAGTCTTTTAGAAAGTTAAAAACTAGCCAAACTCAAGTGTCTAAAGAGCCCGTACAGATACAGTTACACCCCGCATCGATACGCATTAGGGTTTCGGCTATAGGATTTTTCCAGAACCGAAAACCCGTACTGGTACCGGCAAAAGTGTACCGATACAGATAGGGGTCGTATCGATACGCGTATAGGCGTACTGATCCTTGATTTTCAAATCCCCAACGGCTAGTTCAAAACCCTTCAACTGCTATTTCACTACAGCATACCGAACCCCCGTAGCGATACGGACTGTGGCGTACCGATCCATGGTACCAATACGCTCCAAGGTATGGGTGTGCATTTCGAATACCCGATCCGATCCAAAATTTCAAATATCTAAAATTTTTGGATAGGTAAGTTAGCGATCCGTGTCCGATCTGAAAAAATCAGATACCCAATTTTTGGATATTCGAAATTTCAGATCAGATATTCGGATATTCGAGTATCCGTATTTATGACTTAATTTAATTATTTTTTAAAATTTGGCGATCCTATCCATGAAAATTTTAGGTTTTCGAATATAATAATCAACAAATTATTGAATATAACAAATTTTTATCCATAAAAAATTTAAATTTTCATATATAACAAGTAAAAATATCGAATATAACAAGATTCATATCTATAAAAAATTGGATTTTTGGATACCGAATAATCGGATATCCGATCCGAATGAAAAACAACTATCTGCATTTGATCTGAAATTTTTAGATATTCGATCCGAATTATCCGAAAAATAAAAAACAGATCAGATATCTAAAATTTCGGATCGAATCAACGAATAAATGGATCGGATCAATCGAATCGGATTTTTTGCACACCCCTATGCTAAGGCTGCTGCGAGCATAATGGCTAATTTCTAAAGAACACGTACCGATACGGCTACATCGTGTACCTATACAGACATCTCCAAAACTGCATTTATTACGAGAAATAAAGTCTCCAACGACTCCAATTCAATCTCAACGGTCTCCAACGGCTAGAAACTTAATTGAGAGTATAAAAGGCCTCAAGAAGCATCTGAAGAAGCTAATGATCAAAATGCCAATATGTCTATGATTGTAATTAAGTCTTTTGTGCTTTAATTCCCGTTTTTTGTATAGACTACACTTGTGAGCTAAAATGTTTATGTATACTCAAGTGTATTAGGATTTTGGGTGAGAGCAAGAGTGCAAACACATACCTTATATAGGAATTTATTGTTTGCTTTGTTTTCTCGTGTTTGAGAGGATTCCCAAAGCTTGGATTGTAAGCTTTGGATGTTAGGCTTGTTAATTGAGTCTAGATTGTAAAGGTTACCTCTTAAACCTTGTAAAAGGGGGAAAATTCTTAGTGGATTTGGAAAATCCTTAGTGGGGATTCTAAGGTAGTGGATGTAGGCTTTGGTTAGAAAGCCGAACCACTCTAAATCATTATGTCCATTGTTCTATCTTTTTGCTTCCACCACCATCACCCAAGAAATCACTTCTATACCACTTGGCAATATATTTCGATTGATTCATCGAGCCCAACAATTGGTATCAGAGCAAGGCTCAATCGTGAAGGATTAACATCCTATTGAGGCGATCCTAGCTAGCTCAATCAACAATCAATCAACCGGTTTTCATGGCGCAATCCATTGACAATCCACCCTTTTTCAACGGTGAACATTATGCCTATTGGAAGAATAGGATGATGTTTTTCATAAGAGGCAAAGACTACATCCTTTGGGATATCATTCTCGGTAGACAATTCATGCCACAATGAAGCAAGACAAAATGGAGGATGGAGCTTAATTGCAAGGCCTTGCACATTCTATTTTATGCATTGGGGCCGGATAAATACGCCAAAGTTTTTTCTTGTGAGATTGCCAAGAAGGTTTAGGACAAGCTTGAAGTGATCTATGAAGGTACAAATAAGGTGAATAAGACAAAGATTGGTCTACTCAACCTCAACTACGAAAACTTTAAGATATACCCGAAAGAAGATATCAAGAGTATGTTTGACTATTTTTCTACAATCGTCAATGAACTCAAAGGTCTTGGAGAGAAAATTTCAAAAGACAAAATCGTTCAGAAGTTGATTTACTCACTTTTCGAATCATAGAAAAGCAAGAAGACGGCTATCATTGAAGCCAAGAACTTAAAGGAACTCAAGCTTGATAAGCTAATTTTGTCTCTTCTTACCCCAAGAGTTGATATCCAAACCATTGAGAAATGAGAAGGAGAAGAAGATCAAAAAGCTCGGAATCGGAGATCTAAATATAATAGCTCTTAAATCCTCTACAAGTCATCAAGAAGATTCAAGTGAGGATGAAGAGATGGCCTATCTCTTCAAGAATTTTGCCCGATTCATGAAGAGCGAAATGGAAGAACCCAAGCATGAATCGAAGAAGAAGATGAAGGACTCCCCAAGTGCTCCAAATGCAAGAAGACGAGGCACACCAAATAAGATTGCCCTCGCTTCAAAAAAAAGTGATCATCTTCAAAGAAAGCATATGTGGCAACATGGAGTGATGAAGACTCCACCGATGAAGAAGAGGTAGCCCACATATGCTTTATGGCCCTCCAAAAGGGTGAGGTAACTTCTAACTCATCTAATTCTAATTCTTATATGTTTGATGAGTTACAAGAAGCCTACGATGAATTGGTTTTTGAATTTAAATATTCATTTTCGAAAAATAAAAAGTTAATTTCAAAATTAAAAACCAAAAATTATTTGCTTTTAAAAACCAATTTGGAGTTTGAAGCAAAAATCAAAGATTTTGAGCTTAAAGTTTTAAATTTACAAAATTTGCTTCAAAGTTTGGAAAAATATCATCAAAAGGAAGTGGATGATCTTAAGAAAGAAAAGATTTGATTTCCAAGGAATTTAAAAAGAAAAATAATTTTGAAAAATCAAACTTTTATCAAAGACAATCTAGTGCCCCCAGATTTTTGAATGGTAAATGTTTTAGTAGTATTTGGGTCCCAAAAGGACTAATTAATTAAAATAAAAAAGGATGAAATTGTAAAATGGATTCCTAAGGGGACTAAATTATGTGCTACTAATGCCTATGGATCCAAAGTAATTTAGATACCAAAAATTACTTGATTGTCATGTTTTAGGTGCGATGGAGCATGATCAACAAGTGATGAAATTAAGGAGGAGCTCTATACACACAAGGGAAATCACTTGAAGAATGAAGGCTTCATATCCTACCTTTGGTTCAAGTGGTAAAATTAGTTAAATTTTATTTTGTTTTAATTTTATTTATTTATTTTTAATTCAACTAGTTTATCATATATTTGTTAGACTAACATTCATTTGATTCTTGAGTAAGGGGAGCCTAATTTAACAAAACATAATTTTGTCAAAATTTGTTTTTAAAATTCTCCATTGTTATGGACTTAAAAGTTTTCAAACTTTGGTTTGAACCATTTTTGATATAATAAAAAGTGGAGAAAACTTTGAAAAATTGAATTTTCAAGAGAGTAAGGGGAAGCTTTAAACATATTTATATTTTTAAAATCTTATTCAAAATGTATTTTTACTAAGGGGGAGAACCTCAAAAACAATTTTTCAAGTTGGTTTTATTACATCAAAAAGAGAGAGATAGTTAGGATATTTTCAAAAATGATTTTAAGTCTAAACAACTTGAAAAGATTTCAAGTTTGAAAATAAGTTTTGGACTAAATTGAAAAGATTTCAAAAATGATTTTAAGTCTAAACAACTTGAAAATAAGTTTGAGGTATTTTCAAAAGGTTTTGGAAGTGTTTTAAAAGGTTAAAAGTAGCCAAACTCAAGTCTCTGAAAAGCTCGTACCGATACGGTTACACCCCGTATCAATACGCTTTAGGGTTTCAGCTACATTATTTTTCCAGAACTGAAAACCCATACCGGTACATGCTTAGGCGTATCGATACAGATAGGCTTTGATTTTCAAATCCCCAATGGCTAGTTTAAAACCCCCCAACGACTATTTCCCTACAGCGTACCAAACCCCCGTATCGAACTACCGTACTGATACGGACTATGGCATACCGATCCACCGTACCAATACACTCCAAGGCGTATCGATACGCTAAGGCTGTTGCGAGCATAACAGCTAGTTTCTGAAGAACGTGTACCGATATGGACATCTCCATAACTGCATTTATTGCGGGAAATAAAGTCTTCGATGGCTCCAATTCAATCTCAACGGTCTCCAACGACTAGAAACTCAATTGAGAGTATAAAAGGCCTCAAGAAGCATCTGAAGAAGTTAATGATCAAAATGTCAACATGTTTATGATTGTAATCAAGTCTTTTGTCCTTTAATTCTCATTATTTGTATAGACTACACTTGTGAGCCAAAATATTTATGTATGCTCAAGTGTATTAGGATTTTGGTGAGAACAAGAGTGCAAACACATACCTTATAGAGAAATTTATTGTTTTCTCTTGTTTGAGAGAATTCCCAAAGCTTGGGTTGTAATATTTTGGATGTTAGGCTTGGTAATTAAGTTTAGGTTGTAAAGTTGCCTCCTAAGCCTTATAAAAGGGGAAAAAATTTTAGTGGGTTTGGGAAATCCTTAGTGGGGATTCTAAGGTAGTGGATGTAGGCTTTGGTTAGAAAGTCGAACCACTCTAAATCATTGTGCCCATTGTTCTATCTTTTTGCTTCCACCACCATCACCCAAGAAATCACTTCTCCACCACTTGGCGACATATTTCGGTTGATTCATCGAGCCCAACAGATTAAAAATAATAAATTAAATAAATTATTATTATTTTTAGTTTTATAAATAATAATTTATTGATATTAAAGTATATTTTAAAAATTAATAAATAATAATTTATTTAATTTACTATTTAAAAAAATAAAAATAACGAGTTAAATTAAATTATATTTATTATTTTTGAAAGATTAATACTAAATTAAATAAATTATTATTAATTATTTTTATAAAAATTGAAAATATTTTTAAAAAAATGTTGATGTGTAAAAGTGTCACGTCGGTGTCCTAAGTCAAGTCAGCATGCCATATCAATGTCTCGTGTTGACCGTTAGTCAGCTAATGTTGTGGGTGAAAGTGGACTGTAAAAATATGGTCTAAAATAACTATTCAGTGAAACGTTAGGGACATTTTTTAGTATTATGCCTTTTTATTTTTGGTGTTTAAAGTTTTCTTTGTCAAAATAGGTGTACGACATTTCGTTATATTTTAAGATTTTTCGTTAATTAACTTTAAAAAAATCTATCATTCAGTAAATGTATGAAACATAACTTATTTTTTTATTTATTTAATTTTTTAAAAAGAAATACATAAAAATTTCTTTTCTCAAAAACTTCATAAAATTCTCATTTCTTCGTAAACTCCCAAATCCCTAACTTCAATCCTCAAATCTTTAAACAAAAAATCCCCAAATCTTAGGCGGTAGAGAATTTGGGAATTTGAATTTGGAGTTATTTTGAAAAAAAGGAGAATTTTGGGTTTTTTTTAAATTAGGTTTTTAATTTGTTAAAAATTTAGAATAAATTTAAAACATAGCCATGTATCAAGAAATGACTAGATGATTTTTTTAACGGATTAATCTTAAAATATTAACGGAATAAAACACTAAAACTTAAAATGATAATGGTATAAATGTTATACACCTATTTTGATAAAAAAACAAAAACAAAAGGAGGCATAATTTGAGATTTTATTCTTATTTTTTTATTTTCATAATTATTCAAATTTAATATATTGATTAATTTAAATTGAATAATACATATATTTATTACCAAAACAATTTTTTATTTTAAGATTTAATGTACAATAATATATAGAGAGGGGGGGGGGAGATAACATCATCTTTAAATTTGAAAATTTTATAGTTTTTTGAAATATAAATATAAATGAATGGCTGAGATTAACAGTAAAAAATGAGAAGATTATCGTATGAAAAAATAAAAAATAATCTTAATCATTTATTATCTTAAGTAACGTTAGATGCCTAAATTTTGATGTTGTGAACAAAGTAAATTAGATTAAGATGATCATTTTATAATGAACATATGTATTACATGATCCAGATTAATTGGTCAATAAGATCGAATACAATTGTTATACAAAAAGTTATTTTGCTTATTTTTATCATGGCTTAATAGTCAAAAAGGTACTCAACCTATACCTTTTTTCAGTTTGGTGCGTAACATTTTTTCGGGCTACTTTGGTGTCTAATGTTTCATTCCGCAACTCAAATCAGATTTTTCTGTGATAGACGTTAAAAATTTTCCGTTATCCAATATAAACACAAAACGTGGCATATTTCTAGTATTTTCTTTAATTTTTATTTTTTTTAAATAAAAAAATCTTTAATTTTATTAAAAGGCTAAAATTTTTAATTTCTCTAAAACGCCCAAACCCAAATCTTAAATTCCTCCCCTCCCACCACCGGCCACCCTTGCCTTCGTCGGTCCCCACGACTGAAAACCCCATCATCTCATTGTCGACAACTGGCGAATGAACCATCGACGAACACCCAACAATGAAAAAAGAGACCGATCAGGCTTCTAACCGACAATTAGAGGGTGGGAATGTTGAACGGTGAGGTACACGACGCTTGAGTGGTACACGGTGAAACACCGACGTGTTGGGGATGCCGGACGGTGAGGGGATGTGATTTGAGGGTTTTATTGAAACAAATTAGAACTTTGGGGGGTTTTGTAAGAAGTTCATATTTTTAAAGAAATTCATAAATTAAATAAATAAATAAGCAGACCACATGTCATGTTATAATCGAATGACAATATTGTTTAACGACCGTTGACGGAAAAACCTGGTTTAGATTAAGAAGAAAAACGTTAGGCCCAAAAAAGTTAGACACTAAACTGAAAAAAGATATAATTAAGTACCTTTTTTATTATTAAGCCTTTTATCATATATCGATTTATTTCTATGGTGTAAATTGAGATGTTCATAAGTCAAATTCAAGGTTCAGTTAAAAAAAATCAAATTAAGCGTTGTTCGTTCTGTGCAAATTATTTAAAATTTATTCTTAAAAATAAAATATGTAATTCTATATATAATTACAATAAAATAAAAATATAATTTTTAAATTATTTAATTTTATATCTCCTATGATTGGACTGCTTAAAAGGAGAGCACTGGCTCAGTTTTATTGTTATAAGGAATTTTTGACGGGGAAATTATTTAATCAAATTTAGGTTGCAAGTGGATGTCTCTTTGATATTATTCTTTCTTGTCTTTGTCCAACCCATGTTTAAGTCAAATTCTTTCCCAATAAAAAAAAACCTTTTCATTTTTAAATTTTTTTTTTATATAAAAACAGGTCCAATCCGAAGATAAAGAAATTTAGATATTAATATTCAAAATTCAGATTTAATTATTTTTTTCAAAAGTGATTATATAATTAAGTTTGATTTAAATTGACATGATAACAAAAATTCTTTGAGTGTTTTTTTTTTCAATTTCAAGTTCAACAGCGTTTGACATTTTTTAAATTAGATCCTTCAAGTGTTTTTCTTAAATAAAACCTTAACGTTTGACACAGCAGGCCACCAAGGAAAGAGAATCAGTTGTTTGAGTCGAGTAAAAAAATTTTGTGTTGACGAGTTTTATTTTATAACTCAAACTTTATTTAAAATTTTTCGAGTTTCTATTCAAATTTAATTGTGAATATTTATAATGTTATGATACTATTTCCTTCCAATTTAAACAGCTTTTTATAATCATATACGATTAACATATATATTTCTTTATATTTTTTTCAAAAATGATATACATATATCAGTCAGAGTTGCGGGACTCGACTCAAATTTGAAAACTGATCAACTAATTACTAAAATTTTTGAGCTATTCGAGTTTAATTTTATAACTCAAACTTTATTTAAAGTTTTGTTCAAATTAAGTCAAGTTTATAAAATTAGAATTCGAGTCAAATTGAGTCAAAAAATTTAACTTATTCAAATCGAATCAAATTTCATTCGCTCTAACGATGGGGTGTCGAAAAGGCTGAAGAAAACAACATAGATCGTATCAGGAACAATCCTGTATTATCATAATAATCTCAAGAAAATTATAGACTAAAGTCCAAATGAATAAAAGAGGTAGGATATTTATACTTTATTATTTGGGTACAATGAATGTAACTAATAAGTCATCTAACAAAGACAACCTAAATAAATAAATAAATAAATAAATGAATGTATATTTCACTATCTAAAGTTAAGAAACTCCCTATCCACTTTATGGTAATACCATTTTAAAAATTGACCAATACAATAATTTATATGAAAAATATGAGAATTTTACCAAGTTTGTCTCATGTTGTGAGTGAGGAAACAATTGTACAAAATCAAAGTTTTGGGAATTCAGAAGAATCGAAGTACTTCCAATTTACTTTGGGTTGGTGAAGGAGAACTCGAGGAACTTGCAAACGAGAATAATCCGGACTGACTCGCATCACACACACAGTTTTGGTGAGTGAGCCTTTCAATGGGAATTTTTTGCACACAAGGCTTCAAACTCGAGGCCTACTTAAGGGATACCAAGCTGCTTACCATTTGGACCAACCTCGTTGGTAAATTTGTTAATGGATTTTATTATTGTTCATGTTATATTTATTTTTATTAATTAGCATTAATTTTATAATAGACTTAAATATATTGATTTTATAATAAATATTATCTAAACAGAGGCGGAGTTAAATCATAAATTCTGATGATCAAAGTATAAATTGTCATTGGACTAATTTAAAATTTTATGATTTCTTAAAGGACTAGAGTGCAATTTTTTTCATTTCAGTAAAAAGGAATAATGGGAAATATACCCATGGATTGGGTTTGGGCTCTAATATTTAAGATGAATTTGATTCAACCCAACTTGTTTTTTTTTTAATTTGTAATGATGATCATTTTATTTATATATTATGTAATTTATGGAATTTCAAAATTAAATATTTTATAATATAATTTAAATATTAAAGATTGAAAAGGTCTAAAACGTCCTTAAGAAAACTATATTAAGTTATTTGTAGTTAGAAATTTAATATAAACAAATCTATAATGATAGTAACATGTATAAATTATTAATATTAAAAATAATATATTTTTAAAATATTAAAAAAATAATATGAGTTAATCTAAACAAGATTTTCTGGTCATTTATAAATACAGACACAATTGAGCAAATTTTAGAACTTATATTTCAAGTTTTGTCGAGTTTAAACAACTATGTATAGTCTTGACACCATGCATGACCCTAGCCTAATAAGGTATAACATGTATGGTCCATTAAAATCTCTAGGAAAAAAAAGTATACGAGTATTTTTTTCTATACACATTTGTAAAAAATTACACAAACGTGTATATTTATTCTTTAAAAAATAATATTTAAAATAAAAATTTAAACCCTAAATCATAATCATAAACACTACAGACTAAACCGATAAACTTTAAACCGTAGCTCATAACACAGAAAATATTGTGTATCAATTTTTTTTCAATGTATACATATGTATATATATATATATGATTGATTACATATAAATAATTACAATTAAAATAAAATAGAAAAGAAATAGTTAAAAAAAGCTAATAGTATTTACATTTTTAAAGAATATAAATCTTCTACCTTTTTGGTGTAGAGTATTGACACCATGCATCAATAATAAAAAATTAAGTTTAAAATTAGGATTAGAGTTTAGGATTTATAGTTTAAGGTTTATGGTGTATGGTTTAGTTTTTAGGGTTTATAATTTAGGATTTAAATATCAAGGTTAGAATATAGGGTTTAAATTTTAGTGTTAGAACATAAATTAAGACACCGAAAAGAAAAAAAGTATTTTTGTTCATTTTTCAATGGTGAAAATAGGAAAAGTTATAGAGAAGATGTTTTATGTAAAAAAAAGTTAATATATAGATACAAAATATCAACACAATTGGATAGAGATAAAAGAAAACTCATTTTTTTGAATTATAAAATGTCATTTTTAAATGATAATTAATATTATTATATTCTTTTGTCTTTTTCATACTTTTATGTTGAGTTTAAATAAAAACAATTACAAACTCTAGTTGAGGATTGAACTCATCCAAAAACATAACATATAGTAAATATATAATTGCAAATATTGTATGTAAAGCTACTAGCAAAAATATTTTAGCATGGACAAATGATTCAATGGGATATTTAATGAAACAAATACGTTTTCCAAATACAATGAAAAAAAAAGAATTAAGTCAATTTTTTTTATTAATTATTAATTATTAATTATTATTATAATTATTTTTATTTGTATTAATTATTATTAATATTTTCTATTTTTATATGTTATTTTATCTGTTTTTTTATCATATTTTATGTTATTTTTTAAAATAACATATTTATAAAAATGCAATTACTTCATTTATTCAATTGATCTTTTTTTTCTCTATATTTTATATCAATAAAATTAGCTCCATAAAATTTTGTTTATGCATCAAAACATAGAAATTATGTTGATCGTAAAAGTCCACAGGGGTCAGAGACGACGGTCCGACAGAGGTTTGGAGAGTGGTCCTTTGTGGGAATGTGCATGTTGCTCTTGTTATACTAATTTGTGGTGCCTCTCTGGTCTGGGGATGCCTCGTTCCTCTCATTGCATATCCTATATATACTGATGTGACAGATGTCACGACTAAGTAGTCGTGGCGTGTTGATTGGACAGGCTATGATGGGATGTCGTAGGTTTATATGGTAACTCGCAGCGATCTCGTTACGTTGTTACCGGATCGCTGGTCAGGGTGTTGTTTGCGATCTCACATTCGCCATACATCACAGAGCCTTCGTATGAAACTGTTCGCAACCCCGTTGTTGGCTGTGTGACTTTGACACGTGACAGTAGGTATTTGTAGATACTAACAAATTATATCAAACTAATTGATTGCAGAACAAGTAGTATGATTATATACATATATTATGGGTTATGTTACACTTTAAAATTTAGATGACGTATTCTTAAAATGCCATAATATTCGTTTTTTTTTACCGAAAACAATGAAGTGGAATAATTATATTTTATAGAACATAGAGTAAATTGAATCAAAAATATTCAGATGTCAAAATAATAATAAAGTAGAATTTTAGGAGTCGAAATACCACTACAAGAAATAATAAAAACAAAAATCGACGAGGATTGGTTCAAATAGAAAGTAGTTTGGTATCGATTAAACATGTCTTGAGTTCGAGACCTTGTGTATGTAGAAAATTCTCACTGTAAGGTTCACCTACCAAAATTAAGTGTGTGACGCATGTCAATCTGAATCAATCAGGACAAAACCTTGATACAACCCTAACATAAATTCATTTTATTTCCTTGAACTCTCTCTTTTTTCCTCCATCAAAACATTTACACCATTGCTTGCATTTTAAGGTTCTATGTTCCCCTTGCCTATTTCAATTTCCAACACCATTTTCCCTATCAAAATTAAGCTTCATAAGCCCTTGACCAAAACCAAAAACAAAACTACAAGTTGGGACAGTTTTGTTTTTTATTACCAACTATTGTTTCAACAAATAATTTCACCATCATCTTTAATTGTGACTTTTTGGATCCAATCAATTTAAACATCATGCGTAAAAAATAAGCATAAATTACATAAATCATCACTGAATTTTACTCTCAAACCTATTTTAGTTACTAAAGTTTCAAAATGTTCAATTTACTCATTGAAGTACTGAAGTTTAGACATTGAATGTTTTTGGTCACTTCTCCACTAACTTTTTGATGACGTCCATTTACTGACGGCGAAAACTTCAGCGGCATGAGAAAAGCAACATACTGAGAAACGAGCTCCGTCCGATAGCTTAAGAGGGAGATCGACAAGAGAAACATAAAGGATTTTGGCAGATTCAAGAACTTTGGAGTACTTTCTGAAAAAATGGAGGTTGAATTCAGACTCAGGGGGCGAGACAAAGTAACTAGTGAAATTTGGGACTGAAAGACCACCATCTACAAACGTTTGGGATTTAAGAGTGACAAAAAACGTTCAATGTTTAAATTTTAGTGACAAAAATGTTCAATGTCTAAACTTTAGTGAGTAAATTGAACATTTTGAAACTTTAGTGACCAAAATAAGTTTAATAGTAAAGTTCAATGATAATTTACGGAATTGACCTAAAAAATAATCCGGGTTTGCGCTAGTTGAATTTATTGAGAATACAGAATAGATATTAAAAAGATTAATATGAAAAGTGAGGTGTGTTGGAAAATAATTTTTACATTTGAAGTAGGTTGATAAAAATGTCACAAGTTGGATAAGCAAATGAGTCCCCCGGGTTTTAAGGCAGATTGTGAAGGGTACTGCCCCAGTCTGCCACTGTTACTGCCAGTTTGCTTACAAATCGATCGATCTTCAGTGGCAGAGGCAGAAAGTAAGTTGTCTTTGGCCGTTTAGATAGAACTCATACGCCACCTTTGCTTTCCCTTCCGTCACTAATGGGACAGTTCCGTCACTAATGGGACAGTTCCGTCACTAATGGGCATACATACACACATAGGGCAACAACAAGTCAACAATGCAAAGTACAATTTGTATTGCATCCCGTTGGGAGCTAACATTAGTCAAACCCCACGGTCCTTTCTTGCTCAAACCATCACTTTTTTCCTTTTGTTTTCCCTGGAAAGTAAATTGCATGTACCGTTTTGATTTTGGATCAAGTTTTTAGTTTAGTAGGTGTGCTGTTATTGTATTATTTTTAAAAATATAAGTCTGAACATACTTAAGTACACATTATATTTTGATTTAGAAATTTTTATAGTTAATAAGCATTGTATAAAAAATGTTTTTTTTAAACCCAACAAGTGATCTCAATAGAAAAGATAATGATATTCATCCTAATAGACTCGAGTTCAAATTATTTTGTCTATAAGGTGTGTAATTTGTCAAAGGGTAAAGATTATATATGAACAGATACAATCTTGTAATCACCTTAAAACTATTTTAAAAAAAAACTATATTTGTCATATGATAAAGCCTTTGTACTATTTCAAGATTAAAATTTAGTCCTTATGCTTTAATTGTACGACAAAATAATTGTATCATGTTTTATTTGAAAATCTTGATCTCTTCACTAATTTTCAATTTACCATAAATTTCTAATCTAAAAACTAAAAAAAAAGTTTAAATAACTTTGTTTTTTTTAGCAAATAACTCCTTTTTTAAGGTCAAATCCACAAAAGCTTATACTTGTGAGCCACTAAAAAGTAGTCTTTTTTATATTGTTAGGTCAACAATTAAGACCAAGATTTTTAAATCCAAAATAGTACAATAACTCAATATCATGAAATTA
Source organism: Hibiscus mutabilis (assembly GCA_019671005.1). Taxonomy (NCBI): domain Eukaryota; kingdom Viridiplantae; phylum Streptophyta; class Magnoliopsida; order Malvales; family Malvaceae; genus Hibiscus; species Hibiscus mutabilis. Next base: position 4,834,381 of record CM033744.1, read on the forward strand.
AAGGATGGAATTAAATTTTAAATTTTGAAACAATACAAGAATTGCATAATACTTAAATCTATTTGTTGTGGGGATTTTTTTCTCTCTTCTTTGTTGCTGTACAGCTTAGATCATTTACTGTACAACTATTCACAAAGGCTATCCAAAGCATGAAAATTCATCCATGCATAACGTGTGTGCATATATATATATATATATTGATGTTACATTTCTCATTTCCTTTTCTTAATTTGTGAAACAAAACATGTTGAACTTGCTTTATCCCTTAGCAGTTTAGCCACAGTGAGGCTAAATAAACAGCATTTTGTGTTGTTTATCAGTACATGTGTACTCATCTCATGCATGATGCATGTATAATTGCAAAAATGTGCATGCTACTAAAACATGCATTGTAGCATTGTACTGTCAGAAAACTGAAATCCTCTCGGCAAACACTAACCTTGTTTTTCAGAGATTATTACAAATGCCAAGAACAAGAAGAATTTAGCCATACAACTTACCTTTCTGAGCATACCTGCAGTTTTCACAAGTGTTTTTGCACCCAATAAAAGTGAGGAATTCATGGTGGAGAAGGGGAGCACGTGCAGAGATGATTTCAGACACCACATGGAAGTACAACTTGCACGTGCCCTGCTTCTCCAACAAGAGCTACTCACCAAATCACCATGGCAAAATGTACACCACAGAAGAAAATCAAAGTTTTTTTGAAGTAAATTACAGATGAGTGGAGAAACCAAAAGAAAGCCTCTAGTATTTATACACAAACTTTTACCAGAGAGAGAAAGAAAAAGGTGGTGAAAAAAACTGAGATGGAGTCTAGAAGTGGACATTCTTTAAAGACATTTCCCAATACAAGTTTTTTCAGATACCATATAGGCCTAAAAGGCCATACCCTAGGAAAGTTTTTTCCATACGAAAATGATGCAACCGGCAACCCTCTCTTAAGATCATAAAACTGATCACCACCCGCTCAAGCAACGAGAAACCAAAGCCGTGGGGTCCTTGAATTTGGTTCATATTTGATGGTCATCACCTCCATGGACATGACCTTGAATTTGACACAGATTTTGCAGTGAATCTTATTACCTATTACGTATGAATTGGGTCATGGTTTCTTGATCTTCCTTCTGCAAAATGGAGTAAAACCAGAATTTTCTTTTTTAATCCAAAAATTTGGTCATCACAAGAGAGTGTTGAAGCTTTAAAATTCTTAACATCTCATCATTCTTTACTTGTTAAACTCATAGTTGGGGGAAAAAACAAGTCTGGTTTTTACTGAAACGAGTGTCAAAACTCGAGTCTGATTGCTGCATTTGGCAATGGCTGGGGAGACAGTGGGAGATCAGTGAGAGTGGTATGGTCCTTTATTTCTTCTTCTTCTTTTTTCCCTTTGCTGCCATCCTGTTTGTGTTGACTCGATTCAGATGCTTAGCGTGTTTCGAATTAAAGTTACATGGTATATTAAATATGCTCCTTTTTCCAGCTATTACTGTATAATTTAATTTTATATATTTTGTCAAAAAAAGAGTTATATATATTAAAATTTACTCAACAAATGAACCCTACAAGTGATCTCAGTAGAAAAACAGATGATGTTCATCCTAAGAGACACGAGTTTATTCGCTTTGTCTAAAAAATATGTGTACATTGTCAAAGAATTAAGAATATGTATGAACAAATACTACCCTTAATCACTTTAATAGGTAGTGATTTTATTTTTTTATTTAAAGATTATATGAAAAAAAAAATCACCCTTAAAATAATATGTAATATACCCGTAAATAAGTGTAATTTAGTAATTTCAATTGAGTTGGTGTCCGGTTAATTAGTGATACCAAACTCAGTATAATGAAAAAAAAATTGTCCCTTTCGGTGCTACTCTCTATGCCCTAACACTAAAAAATTAAATTTTGAACTCTAATCCTAAATTTTAAATCCTAAATTATATACCCTAAAAAATACATCCTACTACTAATTCCCAAAATACTAACCCTAAACAATAACCTTAAATCTAATTTTTAGTCTGAACATAGAAAAAGACACTGAAAAGAAACAGAGATTTTCTATTCCAAGTATAGTACGTATAGTTATTATAAAACACTTGACCTAGATAATGCCATGGATTAATTGGATACTAACTCAGTTGAGAAATGTTTAAGATAAACTTCGTTTTAAATGATAGTTGATATTATTGTAAAACTGTTTTTTTTTTACCTTTTTTTATATATTTCTATGTTATCTCTAATTCAAAGAAAAGCTACCTTTTTAAGATTTAAACATTGGACTAATGAATCGATATACAAATCTATTAGTACTCCACCTATAGTTATTTGTTGAACATTTTCTAAAAATATATATACTTTTACATAAAATAATTCATCTCTCACTGTGACAGGGGAAAGTAAAACTCAATTCAGCGCAAGAAATTAATTTTTTAACTCGACTCGACTAAAAAAATTTAAATAAAATTTGAGTTATAAAATAACACATGAATAACTTTATTTTTTTAGTAATTAGTGAATTCGTTTTCAAGTTTGAGTCGAGTTTCTCAACTTCGTCTGATATATGTATATCACATGTGGAAAAAATGTAAAATATATATATGTATATTGTATCGTTTAAATTAAAATCAATCAGTACTATAATATTATAAATATTTACAATTAAATTTGAGCAAAAACTCAAACAACTCGAATTTCATAACCTCGACACGGATCAAATTTTTTTAAATAAAGTTTGAGTTATAAAATAAGATTCATCAACTTGACTAATTCAAAACTTTTTAATTCGACTCGATCGAATACTCACCTATAACTCATAAGTGTGACAATCTATATGTCAATGTATTTTTTTTTCTATAAAAGCCATTGCAAAGGAGGGGGGAGACATAAAAAGTTTGACTATTGAACACCTGTTTTTAAGAAGGGGGGATTGAGTGTAAGAATGGGAGAAGGAGTAAAATGGGGAAAAAAACTAGATATTTGGCTTGTAAGTCAATCAAAAACATGGGTGAGCATGAAATGCTTTATTAGATTCTGAAAGAAATCCAATATGGAAAATGCTGGAGCTGGCTGGGGAACTTGAAATTTGACCAAAGGATTGATGGGGTATGAAAGATTGAAAAAAATGGGGAAGCAAACACTGGGGATGCTGATGACAAATTGCAGACACAGGCAAAACAACAGTGTAAGAACATTGCACGTTGGGGTTGCGTGTTTGAACCCTAAGTTGGTGTTATTGAAGAGAACATGGGGAGTTCCTAGGTAGATATGATTCCCTATCTTTGGTTGGAATTTATAATTCCTTGCTTCAACCCCCCTTTATTTACGGTAGTTTTCACTTTTCACCATTACCAATTTCAAGATTGGAAATAGACTTCCACCCAACTTATTCGAATCGAGTTCAAATATGAGAATAGGGTTGGTTCGGATTACATTATCTGATGATGGCAATGTAAGATTTTAAAATTATATCATATGGTTTGTTTTGTTTTGTAATACCATCTAATAGTGGTAATATAAGATTTTAAAATGACATTATATCGCTTGAGTAATGTAAGATTATTGATAGTAAATACTCTTTGATAATGGAGAGGATAATGTCATTATCTCTCATTTCTTAGCTAATATAACACTACGGTAATTAATTTGGTTCCCTTCAACCAACCAGAGCTAGATTTAGAAAAAAATTGAAATTCATAGCGTTAAGGTTTCTCCCAAGAACGAAATCCCTAATCTCCAATTGTCTATTGGCATGGCTAGGCGGTGTTGCTGGTGTTCATTGGCTTGATTGGGTTCTCCAATCGCGCATGTTCCCTCGCCCACTTTCCCCTTGAAGTTTTGGCTCTAGCGGTTCTCGTGTCGAAGGGGTTCCTTTCGATTGGGTTTCTGCTGTTGGCCTCATATCTGCCTCAATTTTGAGTTGGGTCAACTGTCAAGGAATGTGTTTTTCTCGGCGTGGTGTTATCTGACTCCCTTGGCTGCAATTTGTTGGTTCCTTGTCTTCTATTTTTAGGTTTGTTTCTTCGATCTGGGTTTATTTTCCTACGATTGTTGTGTTTGGTCCAGATCATCCCGATATTGATGGTCGGTGTTTTGTCCTTGAGCTCCCGTCTCTGGTTGTTTTGTGTTGGATCCTGTTTGTTTTTGTTCGGGATTTTTGAGTTTTGCCTTTTGTGGTTGATTCGTGTTTTTGCTGGGGTTGCTTTCTACCTTCTTTCGTGAGATGGCTATCATTTCTTGTAATGTCAGGGGTATGGGAAATAAGGAAACAAAGAAAGCCCTCAATTATTTGATCCAGAAGCATAATCCTTGTATTGTAATCCCTTCGACCCAGCCTAGACGTCAGACCGAACCGAGCGAACTACATTGGGTTTGTCGAAACAAACTCGAGACGATTAACTCAAATTAGGTCTTTTTTTATCTTGTCTACATGCAACATATTAACCTAAGGTGTGCATGCCAGCAGCGGAAGAAATCTCAAAAGAAACAGACATCGAATTGACAACCAATCGCACATATTTGCATTTTAGGGACCAATTTGCAAATCTGGAAGACTACAAGGACTTAGTCAGGTTACATGCTTACTTGCCAAGTTTCAGCTTAAAACGGTCATCTAAACTCATACAATTGCGTTCACAAAAGTAGGGACCAAAATAAAAAATCAGAAACCATAAAATCACATCAACTAAAAATAACGGCTGCACGTATCGATACTTGGGCTAGGGTATCGGTACCTGGCTATGTTTTTACAAAGTCGTACCGATACCCTCTCTCGAGTATCGGTACCCTAACACGAACTCAAATTCAAGATTCTAGTAGCTAAAACGCGTACCGATATACCATCTCGCGTACCGATACCCAGGCCAAAAATACACATACCCATATTGATATGGTTGCTCGCGTATCGATACCCAGACCAAATTTACACTTACCCGTATCGATACCAGACCAAGCGTGTCGCTACCCTTGGACCTGTAATGTACAAACTTCCTGGGTTTTCACCCAGAAGGTAGATCAAGCATGCCTTAAACATTCTCACATGAATACACCACTAAACCAAGGATCAAATCATGCCAAAAACCCATGGAGACAAGAACTACGAAAAGCATACTTTTCATTGTTGAAATTCTAGAGGCATGCTTCCTAAAACCATCCAACTCAGCATTTAAAACGAGATTTACGACATATTTCATCATTGGTATCATCTCAAAGGTCTAAGAGTAACATATTAATCATGTTTGAACCACAAAAGCATAAGCATAGGCATTTCCAACCTATATGCATACTATGGAAGTCACGAAGCATCAAACACATATAGGCAAGTCATCAACAAAATATACAACAATCCTCAACATGATAATCCATCAAACCACAACATAAAACCTTCGCAACATAACCAAAATCCAGATTACAAATCCCCCCAAAACATGGTAACACATTGCCTTATTTGCCGAATTTAAAAATTGGTTTTCATACTCAATGGTTGTCTTGCTTGTGGGCCCTCCTTGCCAAGAGATTGCTGCCCTCCAACTCTATTGCTCTCCATCAATGGGGAAAAGAGAGTGTAAGCACACTTGCTTAGTGAGGATGCTCTTAAGTAAAACATTGATGCATTTCAAAACTCTTTTGAAAACCATATAGCTTTTGATATAAACATGCTTGCTAAACCAAAGCAATTTCTCATTTGTTTCCCAAAACAAATCATGCATAACAAACATATGCATCAAACTTTCACAAGTTATAAATCTCATATATTGGCAATTAGTGTAACACCGGATATACTCACCTCTATCCTCGGATAGACTCACCTTTATCCTTATATTCAAAAGCAGAATATTATCTATACACATCAGATACACGAATTTCTCATGGTGGTCTCACCTCCACCAAATCTCATTTCAGCCGGGAGTAGGCTTACCTCTAGCACACAGCAAATAGGCTTACCCCTATTGCAAGAACCGAAATAACCATCAGCTCGAGTAGCCTCACCGTTATACCTCAAGAGCCGCGGAGCGATCGACTTTATATTATAGTGCACTTTAACCCTATGGCTAGTCAACTATATCCGATACTTCCTCATTTATTTCACATAGCCAATATATCATTTTCAAATACATTTACTTACTGTTTTCCAATGCATTTCACCAAACCGTTTCATATGCAAAACCACATTGCCAAAGGCAACAACATATTCCCTTTTAGGAACAAATCTCAATGCTCATAGGAATCCAAATACTTTGATAAATATTACATATTAATCCAAAATGATGCATTTACAGTAAGTAAATCAAACCATGTTTAAAACCAAACATGAATTCTCCAAGCTCATATCAAGCTAATACACAAAGGCAAATATAGCGAAAACTTACGCTTGAGCTTAGTTAAGCTTTTTAGGCTATAACTAAACCCCCATGATCCACCGATCAAACCTTTAAAGAGCTTTACTCGCTTATACACTCACCGATACACCTCGCTTTGCTTGCCAATGCGAATCGAGCCTTCAGAAAGCGGTGAATCCAACTAGGCAGCCTTGCCTTGATCGTCCCCTATTTTAACCACATAAAACCAGAGGAAAATGCATCATTATGCATTCAACTCACTGCCAAACACCAATCTCCTGCATCCTTTACATTATCATTCCGAAACATTAGCCAAAACTACCGAAAACAACATCAATCTTCGTTCTACCAACACCTAACTTCGAACTAGCAATTCTAACATTTAATCCACATCAAAACACAGCCGAAAACACCTTCTAAACATCCTTATATTTCTAGCAACTCAAGAACACCTAAAACACCTCAAAAACTAACTATTAACAACCTAGAAAATTAGCAATTCAATTAGTTTCGGGATTTCATTTGCAAATCTCATTACACATCATTAAAATACACCTTCAATGTGATCTAAACCCACCAAAATCATATCAATTCAGATTCATAACAAAACCCAATCAATTTCTTAATAAAACCAACATTAACCCATTAAATCTTGATTTAATCATCAAAACATCTCAAAAATCAATTACAAAGGATCAAGAACTTGAGAATTTTAGTAAAAAACCTTTGATTAGAGGAGAGAAACAAAAATCACCTCTAATTGTAGACTCCTTCCTTAATTGGCTTGATTTGGAGAAATCACCAAGGTTGAAGTAGAAGATTTGATGTAGAAACAAAGGAATCCATTGTTAAAATCAAAAGTAAGATTAAAAGGTTGATTCCTAAGATTTTTAGAAAAGAAAAGGTAGTTTGGTTGCTAAGAATTTGAGAAAAAGATTTAGAGAAATGTAGTTACATAAGAAAATATTTTGGGTTATTAAACACAACTAATTAAAACCCAATTTAATTCCCTTTATTAAATCATTTTAAAACTATTTTAAAATAGCCAAAATTAAGGAAAAAGCATGATAAAACCAAGTCGCTTAATAGCTCCCTAAAGATTATAAGTTTTGACCCCTTTTATGATTTAGTCATTACAAGCAGTTTTTTAATTTTTAAATTTTGGTCACTAGAGCAAAATGCCCAAAAATAAAACTCTATTTTATCAAATTGAGTTTAGAAAAATCCTCAATATAATTATTAAACATTTTCCGACATTTTTCTATAATTTTATCTGCATTAAAAATATTTATTACGAATTAATTCCCGAAACTAGCTCGAACCGACTAATTCGGTTCACCCGAACCATCTAAACTATCCAACTAACTCCTAGGCCTAAATTTGAGGCGTTACATGTATTGTTTTCTTAAGTGAAACAAAAAAGGAAGTTTATGGAAAGAATCAGACGGAGTATGAGGTTCACATCGTCTCATTACGCGGATCCTATAGGGATTGCAGGGGGTTAGCTTTGTGGTGGACCAAGGAGACGAATATTTCTGTGCTTTAGGAGGGTAAAAATATTATTGATACTATGGTATCAATTGATGGAGGAAGTGATTAGTTTTGTTTTTTTATTTACGGCCCCCCGTACAAAGAAGAGAATAAGAACTTTTGGAACAATCTAACTCGGGCGTCGGAATAGCTCAAATTGTCAATGGTGCGTTGTAGGAGATTCCAATATTGTTACAAAACAAGAAGATAAATTTGGGGGTAACCCTACGAGTTATACCAAGCTAATTGGTTCCTACATTTTCAGAATGCTTGTGGATTGATGGATTTTCCTTTGAAGGGAGGGGATTTTATGTGGTCGAATCAGAGAATTGATGATGACGAGGCCATTTTGGAAAATATTGATAAGGTCCTTTTTTCATTACCATGGAATCATCTGTTTCCCAAAGCTATGGGAATTTTAGAATCAGCAATTGGCTCTGATCATTGCCCTGTTATTATCCTACTGCAAGGTCGAAAAAGAAGGAGAAAAAGACTTCAAATTTGAGTCAAAGTGGCTCTTGGAGGAAGAATGTCAGAGGAAGGTGGAAGAGAACGTCTCTCACCATTCCTCTTTGGCTTTCAAGCTAAAAAAGCTAGCTTTGAACTTAAAAAGTGGAGTAAGGAGAAGTATGAGAGGAAAAAGGTTGTTTGTTGATGACTTGTGTAAAAAACTTTCAGTGATTCTAGATTCTCCACTTACAAAAGAATCCAGAGATGAGGTGATTAAACTCAAATCAGAACTTCACAAGATATGAGAGAGTGAAGAAAGACATTGGCACCAAAGAATAAGAATCAATTGACTTCAATATTGGAGATCATAACACAAAATTTTTCCATGCTACCACCATTCAGAATCGACGTAGGAATTCCAATTGTAAAATTAAGAGTGGTGATGGGACTTGGCTGGAGGAGGAAGAAGCTATCGTGAACCATTTGGAAGATCATTTCAAGAAACGTTTCTCTAAGGATATGTCAATTAACTACGAGAACATTGTCAGTTGCATTCCCTTGGTGATTTCAGAAGACATGAATGATACGCTGTGCGGTGCTGTTCAAAAGGAGGAAATCAAAGAAGCAGTCTTTGGTTTGGGGGCCTTAAAAGCACCAGGCTCGGATGGTTACCTCGACATCGTTTATCAGACCTTTTGAGAGACGATCAAAAAAGATTTGACAAAAATGGTTATGGCTTTTTTCAGAACGGACATTATGGATAAGCAAATCAACAAGACAAACATCATTCTTATTCCAAAAAAGCCAAACCCTTTGAAATTCAATCACTTCCGGTTGATTGAAAAAGAGCAACGCGAGCTAAAGTTTGTTGGTTTTCGAATGAGAAGAAAATGCCCGATAGTGAGTCATTTAATGTTAGCCGATGATTGTGTGTTATTCACAAAAGCTAATCAAGCAAACTGTGAAAGTGCTAAACACATTTCCAGATTTTCTAGAATGCTACGGGCTAGACTATTAATTTGGGTAAATCTCCGGTTTTCTTCTCTCCAAATATTAGCAATAGCGCAAAATGTCATCTCACTAATGTCCTTGGTTTTTCCATGATGCAGGAGGGAAGTAAATATTTAGGACTCCCATCAACATGGGGAAGGGGAAAGAAAGAAGCGCTCAAATTCATACTGGACATGTTAGAGACATAGATCAAAGTTAAAAGAAGGCTCTTCTTTCTCTGTAAATTCTCATGTTCAAACTCCACTACACCATTGGTATAATCATAAGCAAATGAGGAAAACAGATGAAAACGAATGTGATGGTAATACCTCTTTAAACAACCAAAAGATAAAATATTTTATTAAACCTAGAAAGTTAGACGCGCATATGCAGCTCATAATCTCGGGTCGTCTACTCCTTGCGCGAGTATCCACCGACCGGAAGGAACTTTGCATACGGATCAGGTTTGGTTCTGTTCCTATGATCATAGTATTCGACCGCTGCAGCACCAGCTAATGCAGCCAACGTAAGGGCTTGTGCATGCAACCTGAATTGCAGGTAGAGGGAAATTGCCAATGAGTTAACAAGCAAGGCATAATATGTAAAGGTAGAATGTTACGGCAAGGCCAGTCCCACAAAATGCAAGTCAATTTCAACAATTCAGCCACAAAAGATTGCTTTATATAATACATGTAAGTTAACATGAAGATGGAAAACGAGAAGAGCACAAGCTTAAAGAGGCACCAAACTTTATTCTTCGTTAGACATATGACTTTCAACTAAACTTTGCATAATCAAACTGATAATAACACACCAAAGTTCATGCAAAAATCAAAGGTGAAACGGCTACTATAAAAATCCACTCATGATAAACCGACTAAAACAATTCTATTGGTTACAAATTCTTCTATGGTTTTGAAACACAGTTTTCTAGTTCTTAAAGACTGGATATCGGAACTTCTTCAAAAAAGCACATTACCATAGCTCCGACTCTATTGTATTGAAAAAATGTCGAAACCTAATACTTTAAGAGGTCCCCAAATTTCTTCTCATGTATTGGTTACAGTGTGTATATAGAGAGAGAGAGTTAGAGGCTTAGGATCCACTTATTTTACACAGATTAAGGATCATTGCATTAACTGAATTCACTGGCTGAGATTAAAAATTTTAAATTGAAGATAATCCACCTCTTTCTTTTTTCCTAAAAATCTGCTCATTTCCTAATGCTAATCTTAGACATCCATTTTCACTTTATCCAAGATACTAAATCAATGTAAAACTAAGTAATTTTATACTGTATCAAACGGATACTATCTCATATATATTTTACATATACATATACCCTGATATCCCAATCAATTGAGGCCAAATATAAATTTGAATAAGTTAACAAATATTTAACAATGGTGGTGGAGATGTTAGCTTCATTCACTCGAAAGCAACAGCTAGAACACAAATAATCACACCATTTAAACCCAGAATGATGCTTTGCAGCCCTATGAAATTATCAAATACACGAGACAAAGGCAATATTCTAAAAATGATATAATAATTTTCCTTTTTCAATCTTCCAGCAACCAAACAAAGGGCAAATCTCATTACTTTCTAATACAGATGCATTAAAACAGCATAAAGGATAAAAAAACAATAAAGCAAAAGCAAAAATAAAACGAAATAGTCCAAAAATAAAAGATTTACCTGGCGTGGATAATCTTAACGCTGGTTTTCATGCCAGGTTGAGACCAATTATAAGCAATAGAACCAGCAATACCACTAAGCCACAAACAGCCTTTCATTCAAAACAAGCCAAAAATAAAGTTTAAAATAAATAAAATCCCAACAAAAGAAACACATTTTTTCTCAAAAAGAAAGTAAAAAAAAAAAAAAATCCATGTGAAAACTGAAGAAGAAAATAATTACCAACAGTTCTAAGCTTGTGATCGACGACCCATTCCCTTATCGATTCAACCTTGCTCTTAGGTTCCACCATTTTGCACAAAAATTAAACCTTTTTTCAGAAGAAATAAAGAAAAAGAAACGATTTTGCGGTGAAAAACGATTACAATTCTTCCCTTTATATATAAGAAATAAGAGAAAACAAAATCGACGATGGATTTTTAAAAGAAAACTATGGGCGGAAGGAATCCGCCTTGTATTTGACCAGTTTCTATACCCAATAGGCCGCCGTATTCGCACCGCAAGTTTAAGATTTAATCTATGTTCTTTAACTGTTTTATTTTTGGTTTAAATCATAGATATTTCAAACCTATTCTTTTCAAAAAAAAGACATAATTCTTTCATGATTATTTAGTGTTATAATGTTATTTTATTTGTAAGAATTTAAATTTGATATCTTAATTAAGTTCGAACAATTATATGATTATTGATTTGAATATTTGATTATTTTATTTTTATAATGTTATTATTTAGTTCAAATAGTTGATATTGTTATTTTGTTAACTACTCTATTTTGTCGTAATATCAAAAATCAATTAGTCTAATAGAATAAGACGCTACGTCTTTTAAGCGATAACAAGAGCTCGAACGCTAATATTGTCAATAAAAAAATAGGTTAAGAAGATCTCTCCATATTTTTTCACTGGAACAGTTACTTAGGATCTTAAGTATATTTTTGTATGTTGGTCTATGGGCGTCATTATTGTGAGTTTGTAGTTTGGATAATCATAGACAAAACCATTGACACGTCTAGAATGTTTTGTTTAGAATAAGGCTGCGGAAAACACAAGGACCCACTGTTTTTTTTATTGGTTCCTATTGCGTGTTTCATGTTCAAAGTACCAACTTTTGTTTCATTGTGTTTGCTTACTATCTTGATCCGCCACCAAAAAAAATCTAAAATAATTCCATGTTCAATGCCTCATTAGATCATGGATTACATATGTTTCTTGCATGCTTGACACATGGAGTTTTACTTTAACCAAATTGACCATAATCTATTAAAAAAATAATTGAACTTAATATTCCAAACCGACGTACCGAATAGATTGATTTGTTGATCACCTCTTCTATATCACTATTTAAGCGCCTAATTGGATAAAGATACAGAGATTTGTTTGTTAGATTTCTATGGACGGAAGACACAGTTAAAGAAAGGTACCTACATGAACATGACTCAAAGATTAATCTACAAGATATTCCAAAAACCTTGTAGTTTTCTTTATTATATAGTCCACAACATAACCAAAGAAGCAACTATAGATATTTTGGGATTGCAGTTGTATTTCAAAGCTTCCAATTTTGTTTTTCAATCTGCAAATAGAAGAAAATAACTCAAGTTTCACATTGTGATCTACCTAAAGAAGCCAGCTCTATAAACTATAGTGATCATTAGTATATACTTCATCAACATCTGTATGCATGCATGCATAGTACGCGGATCATCATCAAGTCACATTCAAACCTACTTGGTGCAAATTTAATGCTTAGAATAAGATCTCAATTCAAGGGAAATCAGCTTGGAAAAAAAATCTTCAACAAGCTGGTTAGACCAGAGCTTACACATACATATATAAAGCAATACAATTTTTAAATACATACATATAACTCATTCAAATGAGTTAGCAAGCGAACACAATGAATTCATAACACAGGAAAAGTAAACAAACAACTGGAATGAGCATAACCTATACATTTTGCTTTATATTTTGAACACTATAAGACATTAAGCTCATCAATGCATAGCTTGAGTTTCAACATTCTAGACGTTTCCATCCAATCGACCCACTTTATTCCAGTGGAAATCCTATATTTTTACCATCTACCGGGAAAAGAAGTTACCTTCTGGCGTTGCTTGATCATTCGGAAGATGTAATTCCAAAATGGTCGAATGAGATCAATGTTGCAACTCATCAAGGCTAGCATTGCTTCTATGATAGTCAATCCACTTGACCACTCATTTACGAAAGCTACGACTTAGATAATATTATTCCGATATGTATAGACTGGATAACACATTTGAGGATATTAAATGCTCTTGGTTAGAACCAAGAAGGAACAAACAAGAATCCTCACTGCCATAAACCATACCATATCTCAACAAGTCCTCACTGCCAGCAGTATGGCACACATTCATATAATATAGCTATAGAATATTTTTTGGGGGGGCTCTCTATTGCTTCAAGTGTTGCTGTCAATATCATCTTCCACGAAGTCGTCTTATCAAATATATAATCTTCTACCAGAAAATTGTTGACAAGTTTGAGGAGAAACATAAGACAATTGCAAAAAGAACAAGTGTTGTGTGCACCAAGATGTTACAAAGAAGAACGGGTAGAAGATAAAAGCGGGATGTCCAAGATTAGCCCAATAGAGTGGACAAGGTTATAGTTGAAGAGGAGAATAAAGTAAATGTTCTCGAAGACAAAGAAAAGATTTAGCGTTTCGTCGACTTATGTCTCAACATCAAGTCTCGGAGAGTGCACGAATGGCTGGAATGGGCAAAACATCACTAGTTAAAGAAGTTTCGAGACAAGTCAAATAGGCTAAGTCAGATCTTTCAACAATATGACCAACCATACTCTTGAACAGGTTTCATGCTTCGTCTTCTTTCAATATCATAGATACAAGACACCAAGCATACTCGATTAGCCCAATAGAATATACAAAAGAAAATAAAATGAAGGCTCTTGAAGACAAAGCAAAGATTAAACGTTTCCTCGACTTGTATCCCAACATCAAGTCTCACTACCAATGAAGAGTACACAAAATGACTAGAGTGGGCAAAACATCACTAGTTAAAAAAATTTCAAGACAAGTCCAAGAGGCTAAGTCGGATCTTTCAACAATACGACTAACCGTATTCTCGAACAGGTTCCATGCTTCATCTTCTTTCAATTTCAGAGATGCCAGACATCAGACATCCTAGATTATCGCTAAAGAGAAGAATAAAGTGAAGGTCTTGAAGACGAAGCAAAAATAAAACGCTTCCTCGACTTGTGTTCCAACATCAAGCCTCGCTCCCAGCTTAGCAAGAATGGAGAATGCACGAGATGACTGGAGTGGGCAAAACATCACTGATTAAAGAAGTTTAAAGACAAGTCCAGGGGGCTAAGTTATTCGATTCGGTGGTTATGGTCATTATTCAATTTAGTTGAAAGTTGAATCTTTCAACAATATGACCAGCCATATTCTTGAACAGATTCCATGTTTCATCTTCTTTCAATTCCATAGATGTAAGACTCCAGACATCCTAGATGTCATCAAGATTTTACATCCGTTATCTTTCCTACGCCTCCCATCCCATACACTCCAACTATGATCAGAAACTGGATGGTAAGAAACTCTATTAAATCTAACTTTTTGCATTGAGAGTTCATCAATTCGATGGTGTTGGACTCGGTCACTGCTTTCCACTTGAGCTGATAAAAGGACCCGAAATTAGGAAAGACATTTCTTATTTGATTATCTTACTGCAATTGTATATAAAAAAGATTAAAAAGGATATTTTCTCAAAAAACTGAAACAGTATATATATATATATATATATAAAGCAAAACACACCAAACAGTGAAAAATACAACAAATTAGGAAATCCATGTATATATACACACACATACAAACCTATACATTGTAGCTTCAGCCCGATCTAGCAATAATCTTGGGTTTTATAAAGCATATTAGTTGGAAAGTTGAGTCAGAGTAGGAATAATAAGACATTTAAAATAATTTTTCCAGAAACAATTTCAAACTCTTCTTTACATTTTTGATACATTTTTACTCAGCTTTCATAGTTCCATGGCATCGATTAGAAAAGAGTAACCACTTATTCAACGTAGCCCAGACATATGTTGATGAATTCAAAGTTACTTTTTCTATTCATTCCATCTTTTCCACACAAAAATATATATAAAAAAATCGAATAATCAATCAAATGAAGAAAAAAAATCAAATAATCAGCTAAAACCAGGCAAGATCCGAACAATCCAAAAGCAGAGAAAGAAGGGAAAGAGTTGAGAATTACCATGGCAGCATTGAAAGCTTCTTGAGATTTCTAAAGGGTTATAATTCGTCTTCTTATCTTCAGAAGAAGCAGTGATTCGAACACGGAAACAAGAAGAGCTTAGTAGAAACAGTAATTCGACGTAGGGACGGCCGAAAAGGGATGGGTTTCTTGTCGGTGGAGATGAATTGCGGCTGAAAAGTTCAGGGTTTTGGAAATGTTTTTTATTAGGGTTTGCTGAGCTGCTGCCTATTTAAAGACAAGTCTGTGGCCGAGAAGGCATAACTTTTTAGTTTATTTATGGGTAAACTACATGTTTAGTCAACCAACTTTCAGGATGTTTCTATTTTGGTCATTCAGTTATATTTTTTAAAATTTAAATTGGATTAAAAAATTAATGGCCGAGTGATTTGAACAAGATAAATTTAAATTTTAATGATTAAATTATAATTAAATGACCAAAATAAAAATAAATTAAAAGTTGGATAATTAAACGTATAGAGTCTATTCATTTATGGATGAAGATGTAATCCGCTACAATTTTATGCGCCCTTGATAAAATAGATAATGATTTTTTGGTGGAATGAAATAGATAATGATGCATGATTAAGAATGAATTTAAAATTTCACATGGCATTATTATCTAATTCACATAGCATATCAAATTATACACTATCGGTAAATCAAACATTAATATTTTAGTCTAAATATGATGAAATTTCTATGTTATTTTAAAATTGTAAAATTATACACAAACAATAAAATCAAATATTAATTTTAGGATTATTATTTTATACACGGGCGCTCAAAACTTTTTGTTTCTACAAGCGCATGTTTAGTTTTAGTTTAGAGATTTTAGTGTAATTGTTGAGAATTTAAAGTTTATGGTTAGAATTAAAATTTAAATTTTAGGGTAATATAAGTAGGGATTTAAATTTTAACCAATAAACCCTAAATTTTAACATTAAACCCAAAATTCTATCAATAGCCTTTAAATTCAAAACTATTACACTTAAACCCCTAAAACCTAAAGCTAAAACACTTGTAAAAACTTTATTTTTACGAGCGGTGCATAAAATAATTACCCTTAATTTGGTAATTTTTTTACGTTTATTTGATAAAATAGATTGAATATGTCATATTTATATCCCATTCAACATTTTCTTTTTTATATAAAAAAAATATTTTATATGCTCAAAGCCAAAGGAACAAAAGGAAGACAAGACCAGCAAACCGCCATGTGGATACCAAAAACATTGTTTTGGTGCAAGGGATTGACAGACTCTCAACCAAACATATATAGTCTCTCAACCATACATAAGTTTAGGGTTTCATTCATAGTAGAGACTAGAGATAGTTTGCTTCACCCAAAAAGTTATAGAATGAAAAAATATTATGCATAATTTTGAGATGACGTCCTGTCAGAACCGAAACCGTGCCGTTGGCGGAAGCTTCTGGATCTTATGTTAGGATCGGATGCGGCGGCAGAATGATGGAATGCACCCCAACCTGAATCTAGGTCGACCTGGTTTATTGAAAATGAAGGCAAATGATCTCTTTCCCAAGCATGGAACCTAGTCGAATGAGGATTTTCGATGTCTAGAAAGTTATGGACTGGAGCACCTGGCGGAATGAAATAGAAGCCACCCATCTGGTCAGATGATGAGGCCACTGGCCCAACTTGAGCATGAATTCTGTGACCGCTTGACCTTCGGGAGCCAGAAATAATGGGTGACCGCATCGATGCTGAAGTGCTTGGATGTTGTTGTTGATAGTATGCCTGGAGTGCTTGAACTCTATCACGTGCCCGGGCATTGCTACCAGGGTAAGGAGAGGATGCCACTGAACTCCCTGCTCTAGCACCAGAACTGTGGAAACACAGCAAATGAGAATAAAAACTCGGCAGACGAAAAATAGTAGAACCGAATCTAAAATGACAAGGCATACCTGTGGCCAACAACATATGGACGCATAAAAGATCCGGATCTTGGCATATCGGAGCTACTCCTGGCTGACCTTTGACTGACAGGAGGATTTGAAGGATGATCGGAACTACCAACTCGACCACTAGATGTGGAGAATGGCGGGGAACGATGCTCCCAATTATGGTAACGGAGATCCACTGCAGGATAAGCATAAGATGAAGGTACCTCACCAGGCACTGGCGGACCATTCCAGTGATTGTTAAAACTAGAACTGTCCGAAACACTTCCAAAGGAATTTGACGATGATGGATGACCTGTAGGCCCAAAGTAAGCTACATATGGACATGGATGAGCGGCAGGTGCCGAATGTTCGGAAAAGATGGCATTCTGTCCCAGTAACTCATGATCTGCATTCCAACATGATTAACATCAGCATATTAGCCCCAACAATCTCCACAGGAGAAGCATTACTTGAAAAACAAGGAAAAATCTTACATGTGGTTGATGATAACTCTCCTTCCCTGAAAAAAAAATAGTAAGATATGTTAAAGAAAGAAAATAAGTGAATATCAACAAGGCAAAGGAACTAAGCAAACCAAACTATAACGATACCTATAAAGAAATAAAGGGGGAACATTTACCTAAGGAGAGCCAATAGTAACATACTAGGACAATTTTTCCGACTTAGAACAATAAGAATACCGTAACTTCCTATCCAGCAAATGATTTACTTAGTCATACCGAGATGCAATGCTCCATTAATCTAGGAAATACTTCCACCCCAAAATGAGTCCGGTGACTAATACGTCTAAATAAACAAATTCATCTTGCATCTCATACAGAACTGATTCTACTGTCTAAACTACTAGCTTGGATTTGATCGCAATTCTGCCACCACGAGTAATAATCAGAGGTTGAACCTTTTTCAATTTCTAAATCGGTTTCTATCTAAGAAGATATTAACTTGCCACCAAACTCCCTATGTTGCCGTTATTTATCACAATGATTCATCCTAGAAAACACGCAGAAGTATAAGGAGGCAAGTATTTCAAGTCGAACCTGACTGAGTACATTTCAGCATAGAAAATTGAAGCAGAAAACTAAGATATAGCCTCTAATAAGTGAGGTCATGCTTACTCGAATGAAGGAAGGCGTGCTAAGCTTCCAAACGGACACCAGTGAACTCCAAATGACTACAAAAACAATAAAACGAAATAAGTAAGCCGCGAGTGGAGTCTAGTTTGACTCATGCATATACAGAGACAAATAAAGCAAAAGCAAAAGACTAACAAGGAAATGTGATTGTATATATTTGCAAAGCGGCATATGGTGGTGAGATTTAAACTATAGTTATATTTTCAAATTTGACAGATTTAGTAAAAGAAACTCAGTTCATTAACTAAGAGCTTCAAAATCAAAATTCTGCTGCTAAATAAATCAATAAAAGATGGTCATTTAAAGTGAAATGGGTAGGAGGGAAAGGAAGAAAATGTTAGCCATACCTAGATGAAAAATTAAACATAAATACAAATAAGGCAATCAAATCCATTTCGGTTCGCCGCAAATGTCGAAACTGCAGAGAAAAGAACTTGCATAGAAATATTGTTCCATTACCATTTCAGATAAACTTAGATCATAAAGGTCCTCGTCATGTGTCCAATCCTCCACATTAAACTCTGGATACAAACGGCCACCATTGGCATAAAGCCACTGACCTTTCTCGATTTTTCTACAATTAGGGCATTGCATCGCACCCTTTATATTGAATGCCGAACCAATACAATCTGAAGAAAATCAATTACCAAATGTATGATGATCAATTCAAATGTTTAAAATAGATGCTAAATATCATTTCCTAAAGCTATACGCCACCAACCAATCCAACAAATATATCATACAACAATTTAGTTCAAATCCTTGACATTCAAACATCTCCAAGACTGCAGCTCATCAAAATCTATTAATAGAACTAAAGAGACAGGAAAATCTAAAAGCACATATAATTTTTTTCTTGAACTCTGATTCCCTGTTACTAATAATCTCCAAAAACGAATTGCAATAAAATTTACTTAGTCTAATCAGCCATAGCAATTATCAAGGCTCCATCAATCTAGTCGTTCTCCAGGAAACAAGAGCTTTCGTTTCCAGCTAATAGAAAAGCATAGAAAAAAAAGTTCAATTTAGTACTCATTTACATCATCGATTAAACCAAAACTAAACGCAACCAAGAAATCAAATGAGCAAACTTGAGCCCAGATCTTACCATCTCATTAAAAAAAATCAAAAATTCTTTTGAGGAAATCAGTTCCCATTTTTGACAAATACGACTTACCCAAATGGAACTGATGACCGCATTGAAGCTTAGCCCAGGACCGATCCCCATTATCAGTAACCGTTTCGATGCAAATCGAGCAAGAAACCGAACCGAGAGACTTCCCTCCATTGCCGCAATCACCACCGCCTTCATCACCGACGTCCACCACAACATCGTTCCCACCATTACTCCCTAATCCCATAATTTCAAAACAGTTATAAAGTCAAAAACTTCAAATGAACCCACCCGGCCAAAATCTCAAAACCTAATTTTTCCCAAAACAAAATCACCCTTCTCCAGTCTCCTCTAATTTTCCCAACACGACCGCCAATTTCAATCGGATTTAAATTATTAAAAAAAACAAAAATTACTCGTCTTCTTAAATTCTTGGTTATTGACCAGAGAAAGACAGAGAAAATGGATTTTTTTTTAAAAAAATCGATTTTTGAACGGAAATGAGAAATGAAATAATCTCTTTTTTTTTTCCTATTTTATTAAGACCAGACTAGCATTGTCTTTGTATTTTACTATTTAAAATTACGAGGTAACGTGTCCGAATGATAACCATCCTACGGCTCAGATTCCTTCCCAACTCTTATTTTGACGGTTTAGATTGCTTTACGTTGATATCTGTGGTTGCTCGGATAAAAAAACAACATTATTTTATCTTTCTTTTTTTGTTTGTTCTTTTTATATTATTTTACGTTTTATCTTATTCGTTGAATCAAATCTAAAATTGGAATTAAGAGGAAAACACGTTTCCTTTTAAATAGTACACATTATAATTTTGTTTAAAAACGTGAAAAAACAAAACAAAAATACCTTATTTACCGAGTGAAAATATATTTTTTAAAATTAAAAATAAAATAAATTACAAATGTATTATATTGTAATCACATTAAAATTATTAAAAAAATAGAGAAAAAAAATGAAAAGAAGAGCTGGCTATAAATTGGCTTATAATTTTGAGAGAGCAAATTGTGCAACTGGGCATCCAATTGCAAAGAATTTAATCCTAATGGCCCATATGAGGGAATATTTATTTGAAGACTGCGAATACAAAATGCATTAAATTCTAATTGTAACGTTTTAAAAAAATGTTACAAACAAGTCACCCTATTTATCTATTGTAACAACAAGGTTATTTTGTCGTTAAATGTGTAACGAAAGTTGACTTTTATAGTATTTGAGTGTTGCAATCGATAAATAAAATAGTCCAATTGTAACATTTTGAATGCGATAACTTAAAATTTAATAATTTCCAACTTTTTTTTACCATCTCTAACATCCTTTAAGGGTGTTCATGGTTAATCTAAATACTATAACCATTAACTTGTAGGTTATGTTCTTGGTGCAATTACAACAGAAACCCAAGGGCATATGTAATATAGAAATTAGGGTGCAATTTGCCCTACTTAATTTGTTTGGGTATGGTGTTTTGAACGAGGCAATATAGAAATTTTCATAGAAAATATTAGATTTAATCTCAATTAATTTATTAGGGTGTGGGGTCAACAATAATCATTACAATGATATAAAAATTCTTCATACCTCGCACTTCACTCATGATCTCATTATATAAGAATTCTAATTTTACCACTTACGTAACTTATAAATTAACTGTTGTAATATTTAGGTTAACTATCAACTCCTCTTTAATTGTCTCCAACTCCATATGTTTATTTTTGCAAAGAAATCATGGGATGGCCGACTAGGAGTCAAAATCGGTATTCAAACCAAGGTCCAAGGTCCATACTACCCTTTATAACTAAAGCTTTCATAATGGAATATGTCCCAATTCAATGGATATTCTCTTTTCCATATCCTTTCTACATTATTTAAATAATCACCATCAACATTAGCCGTACACAAGGCCGGAAATATAAGTTTGTAAATTTATGATATAACGACAATTTTAACCTCTAATATTTATATATTTTTTTCATTTTATTCTAATTTTTTTAGTTAAATTTGATTATTAATTTAAACCAATAGAAATCAATAAAGAAAAAAAATATTGTAAACTTAACTTAGATACGGTGGGACCCACTTGAACTAAAAAACATATCTTAAAACTTACCAAAAAAGAAAAAACACGTGTTAGAATCCAAGGGTTGGTTTAGTGGTAAAAGGGCAGACATTTAAAAGTAATGGTCAGAAAGAAAAACAATACGTGTTAAATATTTATGTTATTATAATTGTATTAATTCAACTAAAACTCAATTTCTTTAATTCCAATATTAATTAAAAGGAGGAATACTTATTTTCAGATTTTTACTCTTTTATGGTTCTTTTTTTCTTTTACTTGGGGAAGTCAATAATAAAAAAATAAAATTAAAGGGCTATTTTGGTAAATTTGAATAGCCCCTTAATTTCCATCCCCCTCTATAAATATTAGCTCCCCATTGTACTTTCTCTCGCTTTCTCTCTATCAAATATCAATAAATTTACGAATCGAAATTTAAGCCCCCCAAAGTAATTAATTTTCAGCGAATATGTTGGTTTATCAAGATCTTCTTACAGGTAAAATTATTGTTTTAATTTGTTTTTTCTTCAATCTCTCATTTTGCTCGACTGGTTTTGGGTTAGTTAAAAACAGGGGAAACAGAGTTCTGGGTTTCGTTTGATTTTTATTTATTGATTTTTCAATGCTTTTTGGGCAATTCGATTTCTGGGTTACTTTGTTTTCCTAGAAAATCAGAAGAAAATTTATTGAATTTTTATGATTTGTTAATTTGCCAGTTTTGTTCAAGTAAAAAGCTTAATGTTTTGTTATAATAAGCTTAATTCTTGATGATTTACAGGCGATGAACTCCTCTCAGATTCTTTCCCATACAAAGAAATCGAGAACGGAATGCTTTGGTAAGTCGAAGGGAAGGTTGGAAATTGGAATCCACAATCTTTTATTTTTTTTATTTTTTTTTTACTTTTCTGCAATCGTGGGCTGAAACTCACGGTTCTGTGCTCTGTTTTTTTTTTCTCTAACATCTTTACTTGTCTGGTTTGTTCTTTTAGTGGGTTGTCCAAGGAGCTGTCAGTGTAGATATTGGAGCGAACCCTTCAGCCGAAGGTGCCGACGAAGACGAAGGCGTCGATGACCAAGCCGTCAAGGTTGTCGACATCGTTGACACCTTTAGACTTCAGGTAAATTAAGTTCAGGATTTAAGATTTAAGGTTGAATGTTACGCTTTCGTCTACAAAATTCGTGTTGATTCCATTTGCAGGAGCAACCTGCATTCGACAAGAAGCAATTCGTGACCTTCATGAAGAGGTACATCAAGAACTTGACACCCAAGTTAGAGCCCGAAAAGCAAGATACATTCAAGAAGAACATAGAAGGGGCAACTAAATATTTGCTTTCCAAGATCAAAGATTTCCAATTGTAAGCCGACTCGTCTGTTTTAAAATCTTTTTTTTTCGAATCGAATTATCAACCGTTTCTCATCGTTCGAGTTCGACATTGTGTTAATGGTTTTGCAGCTTTGTGGGTGAGAGCATGCATGATGATGGTAGCCTGGTGTTTGCATACTACAAGGAAGGCGCCACCGATCCGACATTCCTCTACTTTGCCTATGGCTTGAAGGAAGTCAAGTGTTAATCAAGTCTTCACACCCGACCCGATACCATACCTGCTGTGCCATATGGCTGAACTTTAGTTTAATTCTAGATATAAGTAGTTCTAAACTATATTTTTAGTGTGTGTTTTTATCTCATTTAGGTCATATAATATATGCTTTCGAGCCGAACACAAGATTTTATGTTATGATTGTGAATTTTTATACTTAGTAAAATTATATGGATTTGAATATTTCAAGGATGCAAAATTAAATCATTATTATAAAATACAAATATTTCTAAAATATACTAGAATTTAAAATTTTTAGGGTTACAATTATTCCATGTTATCCCTCGGTTCATCGTGCTTTTGAGGGTCATGAACTTCTTGGTTTTACTATGAACCAATTCACATGTTTTCGGTTCCTAAAGTCATCCGCTCTTTTCGATGCTCTTTCTATGCTTCATCATTAACAATTTAAATTCTAAGCTATAATTTTAAGTCTTAAATCTTAAACTCTAAAAAAATATACCATACATTCAATTCTCTATACTCTAATTCTAAACACTAACCTTACCCCTAACTTTAAATCCTAAATCTAATTTTTTTAGTGTGAGGCATAAATAAAGGCACCGAAAAGGAGCAGATAAATTTCTATCCCAAAATGCCATACAACCCTTCCCACTAAAGCTTTCACAAGGGAATATGTCCCCTATTTCAATGAATATTCTCTTTTCCATGTTCATTCTATGTTATTCATAACATTTTTAACATAATCTTCATTGACATTAACCCTACACAATGCCCAAAGTATAAGCTAGTAAATCTAAGAGGGACATGTTGGCTTCAATTTTATAATAAAAGGGTCAAAACTGAAATATATATGTATAAATTCAAATTGAATTCTCAATTTCTCATTTTACAAAAGAAAAAAAAAACTTCTTAAAATAAAGAATGAAGCATATATAATAGGACTTGTTTGAAAATCAAATCTAAAACAAATATCAATGGAGAAATTTTAATTTTTGAAAGGTCTAATGTCATTTCTAGCTTCTTTAAAAACATCAAAAATAAAATATAGAACTGAACTTTTTTAAAAAAGCAATATGCTTAAAACTTTGACTGGAATGAAAACATAGTGTGTTTCCAGCAAGTTATGGATGTGATTTCTCATGGCAAGTGGGGTGTGTTTTGTGTGTATATACATGCTTGTTATTGTGGCCAACTTGTAATCCTC